>DWTF01000556.1:0-11425 GCA_018250225.1 Udranomia kikkawai
ACCTAATTACTTATATTAATTAATAACTTATTATTATATTTATTATCGAATTTAATTATCGAACATAATTGAAATGTCCTGTATGGTAGACAAGTCTTAAATCATGAAATGCCTAAAGTTTACACTATATGTTTAAATTGAGCTTAGATGGAAAATAACATAATGTATGCATAACAAACTCCCATTGGCAAATTCAGAATAAAATTAACTGCAATTATTTGATCACTCCTGCTCTTGAATCATACGAGACAATCTGGGTTTGGGTACTCTACATCACAATCTACACCTTGCATAGAAATATAAATTTTGAAAAACAAAAAGATCCGTGAAACTAAACAGATGTAACGGCAACAACCCTATTACTCCCACTCCTCACGTGACCTTTGCTTGAACACAACTATATAATTATGAACAGCTAGGTTTAGGTCACATCTAAACCCCCATTACACGGTTATTAATCATACACAACGCGTAGATGAATATTCGTTGAAAGTACTCATTGAAAATCTCACTGGATAATATGTTATTACATCACTATTGGACAACTATTGTTGTACAACAAATATATATATTTTTATTATTGAGAATTAATAAAGATCTGTAGTCCGATCATTTAAATATAATCCATAAAAAATATGAAAAACTTTTTTTTTTTTTTACAAAACACATTTTTATGCGTTTTACCTTTACCAACTAAGTAGTAACTAACCTATAGTTCAATAAATTTTGAGTTGCTGCAGTTAACTCTCTGGCCTAAAGACAAGCATTCTCCAAAAGACAATAAAGACTCAGGTTTCCGCGAAGCGACCGCCCCGGGGAGAATAGGGGATGTAACATGTGCTCCACGGATAAAGGGATGTTCTAGTGTTTAGTGATGATCCTTACGACTTCCTGCCTGCAATATAAGGGGTTGTTAAATTTAAAACAGCTTATTTTAGTTAATTTACTTTGGGTATGGAAAACTTCTACTGTACCTATCGACCATGCTTTAAAACCTTATCTTAATTACATATTAAGTGAATATTGATGTTTATGAATACTTAAATGCCAAATATATTGCATAGTCCTTCAATTTGAAGGTTGTAAATTGTGGTTCGACTCCGAAGGCACTACTGCTACACCTTTCTGTTATTTCTGTTAAACAACAATGTTCTTGTTCTAATGTGAAGATTTTGGTGTTTTAATCAGTCCAACTTAGTCAGTTAGGTAGCAACTCATGTGTGGACGACCAAACATAGAATTTGGATTTTGTTTTGAGCCAAATTGATTAAAAAACAAATCTTTTCATTTCTTTAGACCAATCTCAATCAATCTCACCAGTGAAATCCACACAACTCCCTAAAACTGGAACCTAACCAACAGTGCACACACACATAAATTAAATCCACACAACTCCCTAAACCTGGAACCTAACCAAAACTAGCAAGCAAGCTAACCGCAGTTAAGCAAGCTAACTTAGTCAGATTTGCCATGCTAACCAAGTCACGTTTACAGGCGGCGGCATGCTGAAGCACGTGGCGGTGTCGCCGCACCGCGCGCGCGCCGACTCCGTGAGCCTGGCCTCCTCCGCCTCCTGCTGCAGCCTGGGCTCGCTCGAGCACCGCCACGACTCCGTCGCGGACCTGTCTCATCGCACCGTGAGTATACAGTTTAAATAACGATAATATATAGCACGTAGATCTTAGGATTCTCTGTGTTCTTGGTACCTGTCGTATCGCACTGTGAGTGCAATACTTAAATATTCCTTATTTAGCCGTAGACCCTAGGATTCTCTAGAATGCACTGAGGGCCATGTCTGCCTGGAAATCAAGCACAAAAACAGCGGTTTGGCGACGATTGCGCCGTACGGGTGTTATATAGACTACGACTGAGGAAAAAACACAGAAGTGTAAATAAATTACAGAAAACTCAAATTGAATAGTAACTTTGACTAGTACTTGCTATTCAATCATATAATATCGCTTTTTCAAAAATGTGGAAGAAACAAATATTATTTTTCCTCACTCTTATTGCAGCATGTATGCATTCTATTCGTAAATTGCACAAATTTAAAAGAAATTACACACTTTTGTAACTCGACTAGTGAATGAAGATAACGAGCGACTACTCATTTGGTACAAAAGCTCTTGGCTAATTGTAGAACCCACGCTCTTGAGAAAATACAGCGCAATGGTAATTTGGGAACAATAAGCGAAATCATATTTTCGTAGAAATTTAAGTACATGGCGATATTTCAGAAAGTCATAAAACACTGCGAAAACGTATTTAATTTAAACCACTTCAATAGGTACTTAAAGGTAGTCACTTACTGCAGCTCTGGTATCCGAACCGCGGAGGCTGACATTATGAGTTAAGGAACATCGTACAAAAACGCAAAGCCTAGTCTCAGTAGTCGCTTGTAACCAGGATTCCGTGCCCTTCTTACGGGTCAGTACTGTCATGTCCGTCGAAGAATGGCAGTATTAACCTTTACATTCAACTTAATAGCCTCGAAGTTGCTTTATTTGCTAAACTATACTAGTCGTTTTAAATATAGAGGTACCTATTAGGTAACTACTAGGTAAGCTACGATGTTATCTGTTACGTGTCTTTAAACTGTATCTGCTCGCGTGGCTGTTTAAAATCGCATCTCCTTTATCGGTAAGTGACATTATGTCAGTTCCTTCCGCTGTACGCTGTGTCATAATGGATTTATAATAATGGAACTAAAGCTCATAGCCCTCTTATATTTAATATTGAAATCTGTGCAATTTGTTCACACTTACTTGATTGACACTACTTTGTAAAGAAAGTATAAACAACTCCATTTTTATCTGAAAAGTCTTTACCTTTTTTTCTGGAAAATAGATTATTAATATTTCTATTTTAGCAGAATAACTGTTACTACTACACGTCGACATTTCACAATGTTCAATTTCGCTGTTGTTTTCTGTACCAAATTGAAAATTTTTAAGAGATTTATTTTTAATGACTTTCACTGTAATTTGCGTCAAATCTTGTATGAAATTTTCACTTTAATTTGTTAAAGAGACACAATTATTAAATTATGTGGGTGAATACTCCAGATTTCCCCGATGCTATGACTAACTAAATGTATACTTTTACATTTTAATGTGAAATATATTATTTCCAATTACTAATTTGAAATATGCTTATTTTATATACACACAGAACTGATTATGTTTGTATTAGTAATACTCACTATCAAAATATGTAGTTTTATGACTAATAGCACGAGTAATGGAAATAAATGTACTCATACCTAAAGTTAGTACATTTCCTTAAGCGTGAATCACATCATTATATTATAGCCTTATTAGGGTAAATCTGATCTGAATAATTATGTTAGGGTTTGTTATAGTAAAAAATCTATATTTTGAAATATTATTTGGACCCATGGAAAAACATGTTATCGTGCGATATACATGCCTGACATTATACTCGTATAAGAACGAATAACAAAATCGAGTTTTTGCGGCAGACATATAAACATACACTTTAAAAACAGATACGCAACGTAAATAATATGAATAAGTATAAATGTATACTCTATGAAACGTTAACTATTTCCCCTGTAATTTTATAACAATTATCCATGGCGTGGGATGAGTGGACGATAACCCTTGAGTTACAAGCGACATTCAAGATATTTAATTGCAACTTCCTCGTAATGAGAGCGAAAGCTTTATACTCAGTACTTCGTAGTTATAATTTTTTGTACAATTTCACTTTCGCGGAGAATGTAATGATGCTATTTTCTACGAGACAGCAAACGTGAGAATTGTTGACCGCTGCTGACAGGAAGCGTATTCGTACCATGATAGGGTTATCGCCCAAATAACTTACATATATCGCATATTTACTTAAGTTATCAATATGGAAATTTGTTTAGCGTCGGAAGTTTGGACCATTTTATGAACGTTTAACGGTTAAACATTCGGTAGCTAGTAGGTATTATTAGTTAAATTCGCTGTTAAATTTAATATTGGTATATGCAAAATGTTTGCGGTTCCCAAGATTAAGTGTATGCGCACGCCTGTTAACTTCAATACGTCTAAAGAATTTGAATAAATAACTTGCAATAAATGAAAGTCATTCACGTTTCAAAGGCAAGATCAAGGTTATTGATGTAAAAAATGACGTAAAAATAGTACGAACATTGAATACGTTCAAAAAGTTAATTGAATTTGTTTACTATAAAAAGCAAATAAGTCTTTATTTTTAATTACCTTTTTATATTTATTAACCTCCAGTAAACGACTAAGAAATAGTATTTCTCCTATTTCTTAGTGGTTCTATTTCTAGTAGATTTTAATTAACAATCACGGTTTCCGCGATGTTTTTATTCAGATTCTTATCTTTTAATAAGTGTTTGAGCGCTCCTTTAGGTTGTCACATGGCGTCTTGAGACTTTCATCGAGCCAGGGTCGGCAGACGGTACTGTTCACAAGAGTTCTCATGGTCTGAGGAGAGTTCACATCGCTTCACAATATTCACATCTTAATTTCACACCGTTGTGGCGAACAATCGCGAAATCATCAGCTATCTCAATGGGTCATCGAATTTAATTAATAAGCCACGAATGCTCGGCCATTTTGAATCAACAATGGCTGAATTCGACTCATTGTGGACGGTTCTCAAGTTCGCTATGCGCTTATTAGCCGTTTTCGTCAAACGCCAGGCAGTTTTAAATTAATAAGATAATGTGCCTAAGTAATGTTGGCCTTGGTGTAATGTAATTTGGACTCGAGGATACCTTTCTGATCTATTCGGAGCTGTTGAGAGCACTGCGCGACAGAACGTCGTTTAATTATGACTCATAATTGTTTCCAAAAAAGTGTTGTAGTCTTATAGCTTGAAATGTTGACAAAGGTAGTCTTTAATTACTCATAGACATTATATTAGACATTATTCTTTGTTTCGTATTTTGAATAAGCTTAGATCACAGTACCTACATACATCTAGTATTAGAACAATAGACGTTGTTTATGTAAGTGAGAAGTGTCTCGGCGTCTGCGTCCGCCTGCGGCTGGAAAGAATGCATAATCTAGTATCCATAATCGTATATAAAACCTAAACCGTCTCGAACGTTCTGTTATATAAAAATAAATTGAATCTGCTCAGTTACGCGTTAACCGCACAATAAGGTCACTTGCGGGAAGAACACATTGCGCAACACGTGGGGGCTTCAACTGCTGCGAAGATGGGTTCGCACTCACTACTTTATATAACTGTTTATCATCGAAAGACGTTGCTATTTTTAAAAAGGTATTAGTTATATAAAGTCTGCTTGCAATCAGTCAAGTTCAAAACGTACTAGGAAGCACATCTTCTCAATTTCGAAAAATTGATGATAAACGTTACAAGTGGCGGTGATCACTAAAAATCAGGCGGTCTTTTCTCTAATTTGCTTCAATCATTTTTACGAAAAATTAATTTTTTAAGCGATTCTGCATTTCAGTTGTAGAGTCTAAGATAGATTAGTTATTTTGTGCATATCGTACAATAGATACCAAATGTTAATCATAAAATTTTCTCAACCTAAACATCAGGAAGCATTACTATTTATTCAAGTTGACAGAGATTGTGTAAGTGGCTGCAGGTTACAGGAGCAGGTACACTGCATTCTCGTTTATTACATCCAGTATCCAGTACATAAACAGCTTGCGCCACAACTCGCGTTATGACATGCAGACACGCGGTATTGCATTGATACAGTTTAAACGGAACTGCATTACCGTGCGAAATAGGAAATCCGTTATAATGCCATCAATAACCGCGCAACACATGGTTATTGCATGGGAAAGTATCGCTGCCCCATTGTTTGTCGCTGGCTCCCATGTCACGAGCGGGACCTCGTATAAAATCGATAAAAAGCGTCAACTTTCGTGTCGATGCCTTTCTTTGTCGGCTAGCGTGAAATATGTCTTTTGCGTGTCTTGATTAGCTTTAATTTGATTATGTGAAGCTAGGAACAATGCTGTTCCAAGTGGGCAACTAATTTAAAAGATAAACAAACAATGGCTAATTTGATCGGAATTCCCCGTGTTTCATCGCGCCGTTTGTTCTTTGCATCTTAAAAAAATTAAATCAAATTATTTGACTCGGTTCTTATCAGTCAAATGCAGTATGAAATATTATGTGACCTCCTTCAATATAGGTTATTATGTACTTATTTGTATAACCAAACAAAATGCTAGTGAGTATTTAGCGTTGCTTCTGAACAAAGAAGTCTCTACTAGTTCCAGTTTATACAAATCGATTAAACAAACAAACAGACAATTCGCTCCACTTGTGTGCCATATTTTATGAAATATCGTAACACGTTCTGCGTCTTAATACCATGTGGTGTAGCTCGAATTTGTGTAACGCATCTTATTTAGTATATGCGCATCATGTGGTACCTAGGGTTGCTACTTCGCAAACAATATATTAAAACAGCAGAAATTAAACATTAAAAATGAGGCACTCCATTCAATGCACACTAAAATAAATAAATCAAAATGCAACTCTTTTTTTAATGCTTTTAGCATTGTATTAACTATTGCTAGTGTCATATTAAAAATTTATGTAAGCAATGTTAATAATAAACATGAATGAAAACTAGGACCCACAAATCTATGCATAATTTAAAAATTGCTAAACCACATAGTTCCTGCTTTATTAGAACTAAAAGAGTATGTCTATGGAATTTCATAGATATTTTATTATTTTTATTCGTACAAAAAACATGCAACGAGTAAGTAAGTAATAAATAACAGCATGTTTATGTCAGCCCTAAGTGCGCGCGCTTCCCACGGCCGCGACATATGTGCGGGCGCATGTTGCATTGTTCGTCACCATCGCACTAATGACAGCTCTAGCTTATCTACACGGTTATTATCAGACTTCTGGGAGCAGCTCGGTGAAACGAGCCAATTTGTCTTTGCTACTGTACAGATCTCCATCTTGTCGAATGGTAGTTAGATGATATCGAGGATTATGGATTATTTCCTCAATTACAAATGCGACAGTTGAATCGAATCTGTCATCGGTAAGTGAATTTCTATTCAGATTAACAAGACAATATGAATTCAAATTGTTCTTATTCTTACGAGTACATTTGTTAATGTTTTTATGATGACAAGTTTCATTCGGTGATTCTAGAATGCAGAGTATAAAGCCATTGTGTAGACTTTACATCTGAATTTTAGGATAACGAAAATGAAACTTCACTAAATTTTTGATTGTGATGCGAGCTATAAAAATAACCATGGACTCTATGGTCGACTGCATACGCATTTGTTACTTCATTTATGACCTATTGTTTCGCGAAATATAACGCATCCCATTCACACAGTTTTCTCCTCTCGAAAAAGCGTTTATTTGACGGGATTTTCGCCCTTAACTGGCAACATACAGGCCCCATATTCACACGACGGTGTTGTGAAAGCCTCGCCCGGGCAATAATGAGCGGAAGTGCCTTCGCTTCCGCCACTAGGCGTGATCTACCGATGTGTGCTCGACTATGAAGTTTGCGGTCCAACACGCGCTTCCATGAATTAGTGCTGGTATTCTATGCAATTATAAGTGCGGTTTAGCATTGAATCTTCGTGATATTTTAGTTTAAGATGTTATATTTATGGGAGAGCTAAGAATAATGACTTTTTTAAAATATAAAACACAAATATATATTTTTCAAGAAAGGTTTTTGGGCCGAAGGAACTCTTCATTATGACAAAGGGAATAGATAAATGAGGGACCAACGTGTGCTGCCTATCTGATATTATTTCTTTAATTCTTTTTCACTACAAGTCAGTAGTAGCATGTAGCATGCGTCCTTATGACTGCGGAAACGACATTAATAAAGAAACTTAGATCATATATCTTTTATTCACTTTGGACACAATACAACCTCGTTACAAGTTACTTTTAGAAGTACAAATGAAATGAAATAAAAATCATTTATTGTTAAATGTTTGACAAAGATGTTACCTACACAAACAAAAATACATTAACGCCTCAATTTATTATTACAATTAGTTATATTGATACTTAATGATGTCCATAAATATCTTTGCTTGGATACGTCTTATAGCAGGTGTCCTATGCTCAATAATATTTCTATTCTGTCGCTTGTAGCCGTGGCGAGGTGTCGACACCTGCGCTACATCCGTGTACTGATTTATTCAGGTCATGTCACCTATTCAATGGGAATCTTCGCGGCATATCAATACCAAACTTACTCATATTTTCCTTAAAAGTAACTGGAAATGTAGTGTTAGCAATCTCTAATGCTTTTTATAAGCAATATTGTTACCTAACGAGGTCACTGACATTCCTGAACTCATGACCTTTTCATTTCTGGAGTACTTCCTGGAATCGATAATAAATGTCATGCTATTCCCAGAACTGAGGCAGAAACTTCGATGTAGTCGCTCCATGACCCTTCACCTCAAAACACCGAAGTGTTAACATTGCTGTTGGAATTAGAAATAACAAGTAAGTGGTACTAACAGGATGTAATACAAGGAACAAATATTTATTTTATCATAAGTACTAAATTCTTATGTAATTGGGCAAACCTGGACTTGAATCTGAGAGGAAGAACAAATTACCTGTGAATGGTCTACGAGCTAGTACGTACAAAGGAACTGGCATCGCGAATGAAGAGGTCGCTTCCACTGCGTCGGATGCGAGGGACCAAAATGTCGTCCTGTCTTCATAGAAGAATCTATTAATTAAAGAACGTCGAATAGCGCTATTACGTAATATACAAGAATATTTATTTCATTTAGCTTTTGCGGGATGTCCAATTACGTAAATTAATAATGATGTATGTAACTTAACATAATTATGTTTATTTGAATTTCAAAATAACTTAATTAGAATAAAATATCCTTTTGAGCTTTACATAAATAATTTCGCTTTAAATCATATTTAACTGCTTAGCAACGCCAGATAAACAATTATTTTCACAACGCAATAAATTCCGTGATACAGCGAGAGAGACCGCATGAAATGTAGGCTGCGAAAGGTAAATGTTAATTAAGAAAAACTCCCGTCATCGCAAAGATATGAATCACTCAACCTTGACAGGGTTGACAAACCGTTGATATGCAGGAAAGGAAGTCATTCGTATACGCGAAACAGCTTGTCAACGTGTCCCTAGCTCTTATATTATTCTCTGAAAGGAAAATCCCACCCAGACGTCAATTATGCAATAAAGAAAGACAATAAGATGGGCTGAATTCTGTATTTGATTATCTTAGGAACGATTATACATACACAATGTATCTGTTAAAAGAGATTTTTGGTACAAATAAGCAGTGAGCGTTGTTCTTTATAGTATAAATTTAGAAGTAAAGTTAAAAGTTGAACGCTAATTACTTTGAAATAAATATAAATGCTACATACGAATACGACGCATGCGTCACAATTTCGTAACATTTATTTGAAGACATGATGACGAAGAAATACGAGTACGCCAGTGTCCTCAACTACGAGAGACGACTACATAAGCTAAACCAAGCCGCTATTAGGGGAATACAATCAAGTAAGTATTTGTTATAGCTTATACCATTGGTTACAAGAACAACGTTCATAAAAGACAAAATTAAGGATAGTATAGGATTCGTGACGTATTTAGAAGCTTAAGAAAAACAACAACTAATAAGCATTTTACGTCATTCACGCGAGTCTCGGATGTTGTTCAAACTGTGTTTCAGTCGATGACGTATTACTTGTGAAGATACAAACGAAACAAACAAAACTAAAGGAAAGGATAATAGCAAACCACTACATAATATTCCCGGCGTGCAAACATGAGTAAATTAACTTGTAAGGCGATACGTGGCCGGCGTCAGCGCTGACGTCATGCGCGCGCCGAGGACGCGCCACGTCCTTCGTTATCGCGTAGTATCGCTGCTTATTTCTGGAATGCTTGTGCATAATTCATAATTCTAAATGCCTCCGCATTGTTTAGGTCTATTCTTTTATTTGCATTGTTTTTTAGTGTAATATTTAATGCAGAAAGAATTTTCCAAATGGACATAGGTCTCTTCCGCAATTTAGCTTGAAAGCCACACTTCGGTATAGCGGTATACCTTCTATAAGATGCATCACATTGTTGTTAAATTAACTCAAAGACATATTAAACCTTAGCGAGATATTTCGATTTGACCAACTGCTAGAAAATTCAATAATAATAGTAAAAAATACATATTAGACAATTTATTTTGTACAAAATACGGAACAACAGTTTCGTATTCATTAAATGATCAATGACTGGTGTTTCGTAACTTGGCCGAGATAAACATTGTTATCTGCCACTTGTTCCAAGAAATGCTCTCTGGAGTGCGTGCTTGTGGCTGCTTGTCTTGATCTCTGAATAGCTTTATTTATAGTTTGCCTTTCAAACACATTGTAACTATTTTCTTCAAATCATATTTTAATCATTTGTGAAGTTTTTCTATTTTTATTATAGTAAAATCCGTTGTACATATTTGTATCATTTATACTATAATTAAGAAAGCGCAAATTGAAAAGGTTTGGGCATGTTTAAGACAGAAATTATTTATATCGTTCACATAGCCAGCGACGACCACAATTAAACATACTTATACTGGTGAAGTAATTACAATTTTTAATTACTTAACAAGGTCATTGATCGGGGAGTTCTATCTTATAAGCTGTAATGTGGATAAATATCACTATTTTCTGTGTATCGCACGCTTCTCTTGCATTAACCTTTCGTCGTAGTAAACAATCTACAACGACATTGGTTTTACGTGCTATCTTAGATCAGTGGAGCTCATCTACATCGCATAGTGCAGTTTAGCTCATCAAGGCAGATAACCTCAACCTTTGGTTAGCAGTTCACGCCCGCCCTGACGCTGGGCTAGCCTGGCGTGTGGCTGCAGCGGTGCCATTGATGCACTAGTGATGCGATCGTTAAGATAAATATGAGTATCTATACCTACTATTTAAGGAACATTTTAATAATTTACATAATGTATAATGACGCGAGATATTCATTTAATCGGTAATAGAATGTTGTAAATAACTATTTGCCATCATTAAAATTAAGTATGATGAATTTAACTGGTATTTTGAAAAATCCCAAGGTTACATATAGTTACTATGGAAGAAGATGAACGCGATTCTGATTTTTAAATATCATATATGTATAAAATTGTGCTGTAGTAATTTCAAAGGATTATCGTTATTAAACATAATTCGTACAAATTAGATGAAAAGAACGTAAGTCAGTATCACTAATTACAGAAATTAAAGTTTCCTGCGCGTGACCTCCGTGCTCATTGTGATGTTAATGTACTGAATTTTCTGTTTAAATAAATGATATAATAACATCTATACATATAATAAAACTGTAACTGATCGCTGTCTGTACATGGCAAAAATATTTAAAAAATCATAATGGGAG
>DWTF01000557.1:0-11423 GCA_018250225.1 Udranomia kikkawai
ATTGATTTTAAATATCGATTTAAATTCCGATCTATGTGAAAATTTTGAAACGATTTGTACTGTACAGTGAGTACTAACGGCTGATTAAAGTCATTAAACGTTAACAACCATTTAGATACTAAATATTTCATCTATTCTATCTATTCGTTTTTAGAATATGTTTTTGATATGTAGGTATATTTTTGCTATGTATATTGCTATGCAAGTACCTATGGTATATTTAATTTTTGCAATATTTAAACAGGAATGTCTCAATTGCAGTGAAGGTGTGGTCACACGCGTAAAGATGGATTGATATTGCACAGTTGTGTAACAAACGAGTGCATGCTTCAACAGGTTTTTGTGCGTTCAAAATAATGTAATGATTTAATTTTTTACACTCTTAATAGGCGCGAAAACGTTACTGAAGTGAGGCAAAATAATTTGTGTGAAGCAAAAAAAAATGTTAAAATTAACGAAACAAAATAAACTTGAATATTACGGAATGAATTTGTTTGTGACGAACAGATTTTTAATGCGCTGTTTAAGATAGAGATTGATAGTTTTATCTTTATCTTTTAACAAATTATTTTACTTAAAATGATTACATTAAGAGATATCTTACTTAAAATAATTGTGATGGAACATAGGTTTACCTAATTTCGTAATATACAACAGAATAACAATACAGAGCAACAGTCTCCTTAAAGTTGTCTTTAAAGTTTAGAATGAAAGTCCAATAGCTTCAACGAATAATAAACATACATCATGCGAAGATCTTTTAATTCTCACGGCTGTTTGCATTTTTTTCTCAAGCCTTCCACAACTGAAAATTCATTGAACGCTTAAAGGATTCTCCGCCATATTAACTAAACAACTACATCGTTAATAGCAGGAATCATTGCAACGTTTTTTAGTCGTATTAAATAAATGAAAATTTATTCAAGTAATTCAGTGCAATTTCATTTTTGCGTCCAATTCACGTCTACGTACAGCATAGTACTCTCGTCAATTTCAACACAGCTTACGTGAATTGCGAATTACAATCCGGGAATAGGTTCCGCAACAGTGGCAATCTAGATGCGATACCGCGCCGATGATTAGCGGCCAAATTGTCACGTTCGCGACGGTGTGATGGAGGGCCGTTTACGCAACGCATTGTACGCGGAAACTGTCGCAAACGGTGTCGAAATCCGTGTACGTATAGGCATATCGATTCCGGGAAACCGATGCAACGCAGAGAATGCTGACTCGCTTTTTGCACGCTCGCTTCGGTGGAAATTTTCGGTGACGTTTGGGAGTGATTTTTTTTCACAAGTAGATTGACGAATTGAATATTTCTTATTAATTGTTGAATAAAATGTTACGCGTTGAAAAGAGTTTGCGAGAAAAAATGTGTAAGTGATTGGTATTATGAAATGGAACAGCGCTCTAAAGCAAAAAAAAACGTTTTTGCGATGTTTCTATGTTGAATAATTTCGGAATATCCTTGATTTTAATTGTTGTGGACTTGCAATAGAACTGTAATTCTGACTGGTCTGGTGTTTAATTAGAGATGTGAATGAGCGGCAGTAATCACATACCAACTGCATATTCATGCATGTTGTTTTTCAAGTCAAAAACCGATTAAGGACTGAAAATGTGAATGTATTATTTTCTTTTCAAAGTTTTGCAGTCTACTGTTACATTAGTCTAGAACTAAAAGAAATTGACGTGATATTCTGCAAAAAAATTTGAAAATTTTGTGAAAACCTTAATAAGGAAAACTCCTGATTTCCTGTTACTATAAATAGTGTTGCAACTGACTGACTAAACTCACTTTATGAATGGACATTGAGAGCCGAAAACATTTGAAAATTAAACCGAGTCGCTCCAAGTCTTTTGGAGCGTCCGAACAAAATACAGTCAGAGAACGAAAGTTTAGTGAAAACTTAAATAAGGTAAATATTCTTTATTTCCTGTTACTATAAATAGTAAGGCAACTGACTAAAGTCAGTTTATGAATGGACATTGAGAGCCTATACAGAAAATATTTGAAAATCGAACCGGCTCCTAACTACAGTTCTTTGGAGTGTTCGAACAAAATTGTACAGTCAGAGAACGAAATTTTAGTAAAAACCCCAATAAGGTAAACATTCCTGATTTCCTGTTACTAAATAGTACAAAGGAACTGACTGACTACTGCGAATTGTCATTGAGAACCGAAAACATTTGAACATCGGGCAGCTCCTAACTACAGTTCCTTGGAGTGTCCGAACAAAAATCGTCCAATCAGTACAGAAATCAAATTCAAAGTCCATCGGGTTCACTCAAGTTCATATACGGAGAAAAGGTGTGACATAGATGCGCGCGCCGTGACTTCCTCCTTCCAGCTTATTCGGAATTTTAATCGACCTATCACCATCCCAGCGATATGTGTCCTATTTGCTGTTACACAACACCGTGGTGCACGAATAGCGGCTTTACTACCAGGTGATAAGAGCTAGATGCGGCTAACGGTGGTCACATATTATAAGCGTTTTGATTGATATGGTGAGGACGTTGCTGTAGTGAGGTACCGCTGCTTTCTTTACCACGCCAATGAACGTCAACGGTACTGAATTACACCGTGTCGTATCTTAAGCCCTCATTTATGGCGACGCTATTGACAATTACCCACGGCGTGCAGATTTCCAAACCCCGCACAGGATTTTGCGCCTTATCGCAACGGTTTTGTGACGTGGTGTGGATATGACCGTAGCATGGGTATTGTCTAGAAATTGGAAATCCGTCTCAGACAGGCCAACAATTGCGTTTCTGTAGAGAAATTTAATGATATTAAGACCATTTTGTTATTGTCAATTGAAGGAAACAAATTAGACAGTTTTGGACGCCTAACGTTCGGACCATTGTGAATTCTTTGATAACATTTTTTTCAGAGTCGTTGGATAAGATTTCAACAACCTAAAATAGTTTTTATAAACAAGTACAACTTCCTCATAATTTAAACTTAGAAAAAAACCCCCACAGCAATAAAAAAAGAAAAGGAATTCCATATTCAAACGTATCTGAAATATAGATAATCTGTGCATATTATAATTCTGTGGGCAGCGGCGGCCATCTTGCGCCGTCATCAGGAATGCAAGTCAGGAGCGCGCCTTCCGCGCCGATTTAACGGTTCGGTTATGATTCTCAGTTATAACCATTGGGCCTGCTGCCTTGGTTGGGTGTTGGGTCAATAGGGCATAGGATCTGCATTCAGTTGGTCATAGATTAAAGACAATCGCATAGTTATAGATTGTAGATATTAGACATGATTAGATGCAAGGCAACCTAGCGTTTAGGGTATTTTTGTTAGTAACAAATTCGATAAAAAAAAGCCCTTTTCATTGTCAATCTCGCTGCACAAATTTTGCTGATTCCTGGCTATAGGACTTTCAAAAAAACAAAACCAAAAATGTCACATAAGACCTAATTAATCTTGATGACGAAGTACGTTATTTCATTTATTTATGGGGAATTCCTAATCAATGTAAAAAATATACAACAGATTCTATTACAAAATTAATCTATAACTCTATTGTACCTGAAAATACCATGTAGATATAGTGTAAACGTTTTTCTTGTCTCTGTATTGATTTCTAATATGTGTACGCCCAAAACTTCAAATCCGTTCGCGCTTTCTCCGAACGGAAAAGCGTTCCAATTAGGATTGCGCGGGAGATGAATAATTGAATATTGATTCACCGAGGGCCCGAGAGATGGCAGTAACATGATTAATTACGTGATAACGCGCTAACGCAGTTAGGTGTCGATACTTTGTTAACGATAATGTGTGTTTCAAATTCGCGGGAAAACAAGGAGGAAGATGATAATAAGAAATAAGAGGATAATGTAATTCTAACTTATTGCAACGGTTATGACTGGGTTTCAAGGATTCTTAGGGGATTCTAGAATAGAACGAAGCATTAGGACAATTATGAGTTGTTACAAAAATAATAAGGAAGAAGATGATAAAAAGGTAAATAAAGAAAATGTTGCTATATAACGTATTAGTAGCACTGCAGATGAACGAAATTCTTTCTTTAAATTTACATTACAAAACAACAGTCAAGTGAAACATTTATTACTTTTCTTCAAACGGAAAAGCGATTAAATCACGCGTTGGTACGGGAGATGAATAACTGAATATTGATTCGCGTTTCGCACAGGATCCGAGAGATGGCGGTGTCAATCTGTTACGTGATAACGCGCCAACGCGGTAAGGTTTTATAGGAGAACTTAAAGATTTCAATAGTAGATACGTCCTCTCGTCACATTATAGCGACCGCGCCGAAATATTTCCACCATGAAGTGAGCTCACTCATTTAGATGAGGTAGTATAGCTTGAAATAGCGTATGATCAAAAGGATTAAAGCTATTACCTCTGTTCACCAACATTGGAACAATACTCTATAGATTTTAGATATCTTACTGTTTAAATCTTTGGAAGTAGGTACTTATTTATAATTTTTTTATAGGTTTTAGTGAACATTTTACTATTCTACGTTGATGGCTCGGTAAGTTATATGTTAAAGAAACAGTAGAAGGACTTAAGCAATTGTTTTAGTAGTAATAGTTCCGGTAAAATATGCTTATGAGGACTTATATGACAGAAACGCCAATACTATTACGAACTACGTAGAGTTCTACGCGCTACGAACACTAGCCGTTTCTGACCGGAGTCCAACCGTAAAAGGCCTTACTTGTACCTTTACTTGTTACTTTTAAAATATTAGCAATGAATTTCGTTGAACATTTTTTCAATTTGTCGCCCATATCAGAAACTTCTTAGTATATTCTTCATGCAAATTATTGTTTGTAAACTAAACGTTACTTTATAATAATGAGCTAATACCTACAACAATTTTTATAGCCAGTTTATGCAACTTAACGTCATATTTAGCCGGAAAATAAACAAAGATGCTGATGGTATTGAGGTTATCTCTGCATAATAATCTAATCTGAGACGAGCTGTTTTTATATATCTTCAGTAATTAAAATGCAGTTTTATTTATTATTCACTAGGTAACGATTATTTCAAAATAAAATAAACAGCGTACTTGCAACAATCTTCTAAGAACCGAGAGGAATATGTGACGTTAGTGTATTTTAATTCAATTATAATAATGTACGTAAAAGGTTAAATAGCAAATATGCAATCTTTTAAATACCTATGAAATTACTACCTATATTAACATAGATATATAAAAATCTAAGATGTCCGTCTTCAATAGCCTACGCCGATTTTCTATTCAGCAACTTCGCTCTATCTCAACAAATTAGTTATCCTTATCTATAAACATCAATTGAGAAAGTATTTAGAGAAAGGACGACTGTGATAAAGATGTAAGTAATGACAACTTAACGATTTGATTATAAGTACTAAGTACAGGGATATAATGAGATAAATTTTTAACCTTTAAATCTCTGACGTGTACACATTTTATATTAAACAAATATGTAATCATTTGGTAACTCCAGGTAAGATCTGATCATTAATTTATTAAGATTTGACCTTAACTAAGTTTGATGTTCTGACTGCACTCTCCTAATCCTTTGTACTTAACTATTACTGAAAGTAATTTTGTATAGATTCATGACACTAAGTAATCATCAAACTAGCGGCCAGTGGCGGATATATCATAGGCTGAGTTGCTTAGGCCGGCAACTTTGGTCCATTTTTTTTTCTTACAGAAGATAAAAAATATACATTACTTTATGTAATTCTGTAACTCGAATTAGGTAACTTATCAATGTTCCAACGCATTGTAGACGACGGCGAAAAAAAGTTGGAATGGCACAGATACCAAGTTTAAACTTGGTCGACATTTTGTTTTTGCCGCGGCAATTACAATTAGCCTACAGACGACAAATGTGTGAATCTGACACTGAGTGCGGCCGTTGGAGTAACTTTAGTTAGTTAGTTTCATTGTAACTGATGACCACTGACTATCGGAAATGTATATGACGTTCATTGAGTGTATTTGTGTACCTTATGATAAATAAAAACATTTGATGTAATTTTAATGAACTAGGTCTCAGACACAAGGAAGAGAAAAAACAAGTAGAAGGAATAAATAATAAAAATGACTACTTCCGCTCACCGGCACGTAACCCTAAGTACAAAATTAACATATTATATGTACCTCACGTTTAACTTAAGGTCCACGACTCCTTGTAGGTTGTTTACCTCTGCCTCTTGTTTAAAATTAATTTGGTCCTTAAAAATTAAACAATACAGCGATAGTAGTGACATCTATGTTTTATTGTCGTTAAGAAAATAAGACAATAGTAACATCTGTACTCAATTATCAGTAAGGAATTACTAACAATTTGTAAATACCCATAGTAGTGTTTAAAATAAAAATAAATAGTAGAAAAAAATATGTATGTGTGTGTGTAAGTATGCATGACGTAGGTCGATGAGTAGTAAGGAAGCTTTTTTGAAATTCATGAAGCGTTGGAAAGAGATCCTTAAAAATTATATGTTTTGCAAGTCCCTTGAAATTACAAAATCGAAACAAAAATTGCTAGTATCAGAAGTACGAGCTTAGTACAAGTACTTAGATATGTTATGTTTTATTTAGATTTCAGAAAACCAAATTCACAGGTCTGTCACGAAAACTGCACTGAAGTTGTTACCTTGGACAAATATTGAATTGAATTCACATGTTTGCCGAAATTAGATTTCGGCGAAATCAAATTTTGGTACAATTTTCTTCAAATACGAAAAATGTTTTCGGGGATTGAAAACTACAAATACACGAGCAGTTTGCCGAAAATTGTTCTGACGATATAGAACTATGATTATGTTGAATTTTACGATGTTTGTGTAGACGGCTTATGTGATAAATTTAAATCTTATCTATCAATAAGTAAGATAGATACTATCAGAATCGATCTTCGATTTTTTTCCTAGTTAAATTTATGTCACTTAGTTATGGGTCGTAACTAAGTGAAACTGTGTTTACTCATGGTTACAACGCCTAATTTCGGATATAGCAACATTTTTTCTTTTCCTGGGAGCAGCATTGTAATCTTTACTATAGTATTCGGTTCAATGCATGTATAGAAGTAGCTCAATAAATAAATTTGTAATTAA
Organism: Udranomia kikkawai; assembly: GCA_018250225.1. Classification (NCBI taxonomy): domain Eukaryota; kingdom Metazoa; phylum Arthropoda; class Insecta; order Lepidoptera; family Hesperiidae; genus Udranomia; species Udranomia kikkawai. The sequence goes on from DWTF01000557.1 coordinate 7,103, forward strand.
TTTATTTACGTTACCGTGTTTCCGTGTTTTTCGAGACCCTTTGAAGGTGGCCGCCACACCTATTTCTGCCTTATACCAGCAGATATGCTTAGCAACGCATTTGTAGTTGATCTAAGAAAGAACTTCGATCCAGTCTTAAGTTGACTACAGATGTCCGTAGCAGCAATGATCACTTACCATCCGGTGGACTGCATGCTTCTTTCATAAAAAAAGGTGCACTCAATCGTACCCATGCATCGCAGCGTCATTTATTTATTCGATGCACCAACAATGTAAACACTAATACAGCATTTACATTTTAACATATCAAAACTAGTCAAGTGTTACCTCAATTATAGGCACATACTACTTTCCAAAATAAAAGGTTTGCAGACAATAAAAATTTAAACTGAAATTAAAATTAAATTAATTTAAATACATTACAAATTCATTCATCTTATATACCTCACCTTGGTACCTTGGTGTCTGGTACCTAGTACTCCAGTGCACTCAGTCGCACCCATCTATCAGTTACTCATCTGGACTATCGGTCCAGTTGTCCAAACTTGCCCAATCAGGCAACGGCAATTTGGGCCGGAACTCACTATCTGATAAAGGCACCGTTAGCGACACGTAAGGGCTGTGTCTGATGTTTCAATTTGTGATGCAGTTTGTTTCTTTAACCGCGTTAAGAATTTAGTCTTTCAGGGTTACATTTTGCAGTAAGTATAAAAAATGTTTAAAAAATTAAATTAAATTTTTAATTTAAGATGTAACATTACTTATCTTAACATAAATCCGCTGAGCCAAGAGTACAGCATTAGATAACTTTGCAAATAAAGCACTAAAAACTTTTAGAATACAAAAAAAATATGTCAAATCAAACTTCATCTGATCGAATTGGATATTTTTTTGTCACAAATGATCAAATTTCGAAGCAGAATCATGTATAGTGAATTAAAATGAATTTTTACAAGCACCTTCTACCTTTAGGTAGTACTAAAATAGTCTCAATTTTACAACTACCTTCATTTACTGTATGTAAGTAGTTGTACAAATGAAAAACTTAAATCCTTTCGCATTGGACAACCATGAGCGGACATCTAATTGAGCGTAAGATGCGTATTGACTCTACGAGATGTACTCAACTGCTAGATAAGGATTGTTTACCGTATCAAGTACAGTCAGTGCTCATTTCACCGACGATCTTAGTAGAACTGAAATTGTCATCTTCATTAGAGCTCGAGAAGAGAGATAGTCAATAAATATTGTTACAAAATTTCGACGTTTTGCTAGTACATTGCAACATGTTTTTTTTTATCAATTTCCTAACCAGAAAACTGCTGTTATAAGACAGAAGTAGGTGGCGGTGGTGCCTCCAGAATCGAACAGCAAACTGTCCACCACCTTGACCGTAAAAAAATTATGTATCCAAACTCAAATTCTGCTGAAAATGCTGAACAGATTTAGATGAAATTTGCAATGCTGATAGTTTCACCGAAAATCGTCTTAAAAGGGTGTAAAGTGAATAAAAGCTTATATAATCGATCATACATATTTGTATGAGCATTCCGTCATATTGGAAGTTCATCTTACGCAAACGCGGCATGTAATAGCTACCTATATTATACAGATAAATGTACGAGTACTTAGGTTATTTACATGAAAGAACCGATTATCACCCCAAAAATGGCTCCGGTAATCATAATTAACAACAACTAACGCAAACGTTGTATTAACGAGTAACAAGAACATCTCATTAGAGCCTCGTTAAGACCGTTTGCGCAGTTGCGGGCGATCTCTCGAGAGCAAGCCAGATCCCATTGTTGCTGACACTTGTGTCTACATTGCATCTCGCCCGAAGATTCCTCTCTTGTTTGCTAATGGTGTAACGTGGCAACAGTTTATGCTTATAAACTGTATAAAATAAACTGCTGCTTACTTACACTCATGTTTTTATCTAATTATTATTTTTCTTTTATAATATGAAGGTGGCAAATGCATGTTCACGCGATGGTAAGTGCTAACTGCCGTCCATGGACATCTGTAAATCAAGATAGGATCGAAGTTCTTCCTTAGATCGACTAACAATACGTTGCGACCCCTGAGGACTAAGTTGGGACGCACCCTTAAAATCAGAAACACAGCACCAAGAACTGCTGTTTTAAGGCAGAAATAAGTGCGGCGATGGTGCCTTCCGAATCGAACGGTAAAAGGTTCTACCACAATAAATAATTTTTATTACATATGACGGGCAAGAAACAGGTACAGATATAATCTATTTCTATATAATTTAAATATTACTTCTACAAGACAAAACTAATTTAACCTCGTTCAATAGTATGTGTGTTTATCGAGCAGACGGTGCTATCAGCTCATAAACTTGTTATTTAAAAATGTGTAAAAACAAGAATTGTTAGCTATTACGGGTGAATAGGTATGCTAAATATTTGTGTGAAAATTATTTATTTGTATTCCGATCGCTTTATCCTAAGAATGTTTGCTATTTATTACTGAAGTACTCAGATATGCATAAATACGAGTTGGTTATGTCGCAATTGTTATTAAAGTAGTCTTTATCAGTTTAAAATGTGGTAATAAACATCGCCACAAAATAATAATTTAATAGTTTAAAAAACCAAAAACTCGCTTTGTGTCCGTGTCATCAGGATAAGTGGACAGAATATGTTAAGACGATTGTAGGTAGCCCAAACTTGACATATTTACTAGTAGGCATTCCAAGGTTCCACCAGCCACCTTCCAATTCCAGCATCAGACCAGCTCGATGGTACCATAATAATGCATTGTCATTGGTCCTTGATAAGTGTGCAATTTCAAATCAATCCGACATCTCAAAGTGCGTCAAAATCATGTTCAAAGATGCCGTTTACATACATACAATACAACCCAAGCTAATATAAGCGTGTTAAAAAATCGGACCTAACAAATAATAGATCGTGAGTTCGAATTGCATTATACATTTTTTTCTTCCCGGTGATAAAACCTTGGACTATGAACCAATTGAATTAAAGATACCGGGTAGTAACTTAATAAATACTAATCTAACAAATGTTTTAAAAAGTCGATTGTATTTTTAAGAATTAGGTATACAATTGTACAACTATTATCATATACCTATGTACTTAGAATGTAATTCTGTAGCATCCAGATGTACCAATTATTAGTATTAACTAATTGTGAGGTAGTAAGTTGTTATGAGTCAGAAATAAATTTACCTAATGGTGGTGTCTCTCCCGTCGAAACGCAATATCACACATTAGGATATAAGGTTCGTAATTGCCGCAAACAAAAAATATTTTTTTTACCTAAATACCACTTTTTTCTTTCCCGTAGGTATAAAAGTTAAATAGATACGGATAATAGTACAATACTCGTGCTACTAACCGTCCAAGTAATGTCAAGGAATGTCATATCATAAGCAGGTGTCAGTGGCGCGTGCGGCCAATGAATCTCGTTTAACCTCTCAAGTTACCAGCGAGATGTGAGTAGGACCACCATGCTGCAGAGTTATACCGGATTTTTCCTATTTGTATTAAGGGTTTATGTTTTCTACAATGCAATACATTTGCCTTATATAACACATAGGAGTTAAGGACTCCTTGTATAATATTGGTTAAAAAAAAACTAAAGACGGCGATTATTAGTCAAATTAGGCCATGATACTATTGTAGAAGAAAAAAAATGACATTATAAAAGGCAACGATTCATTAAAATGTGACATCAATCGTATATTTGAATAAGATGACTAGTTATCGGAGGAATATAGGATCAATTTTGTTATCTATAAAAGGAATGTTACTCATTAAACAAGGATAATTCGGTTTGCCTACATCCGTAGGTAGAAACCATTCTAGCTCTGCTATGCTTCAAACCCTTATCAATTTGAAGGCTTTGTCGAGGCGAGGCTTTACTTTAGGCCGCATTTTAGCTTCGCATTAGGCAAGATTGTGGCCAAACGTTTTCCTTAAAAAAATCGCTAATAATACGCCAGCCGCGTCCCATTTTCCTGCCGTGATACATGGTGACACTAACGACAACAACCGAACAATATAATCTCAAATGGATTACGTGTCGAATGCACATCCTGTCGCATCAATGGCGATATTGGCCAGGGATTTGTGAATGAACGTCCTCTGGGCTTGCATCACGCTTATGTCACCTGTTATGAGCTCCAGTAACCATTACGTTAGTCTAGGGCGAGAGCAGTTACGCAGCACCCAGTAGTATATACTCGTATGTAATACTACATACATACATACTGTTAGACGGAGTTCAACCCTAGTGTCAACATCGTCCGTATTGCAGCCCTACTTGCCATCTT
>DWTF01000558.1:0-11419 GCA_018250225.1 Udranomia kikkawai
CATTTTAGTTAGTTTCAGGAGTAACGCAATGTACCTAAACTTTTCGTATGGAAATGCCTAATTACAAAATTAGGCATTTCCATTCCACATAAAGATGATAACAGTAACACGCATAAAAGTGACGTCCATATGTGTATTCATGGCAAATCCAAAATATTGGTACAAGTTACACAATTAAGTGTACGACCGATTTCCTCAGTGTATTTATTTCTAAAACCACTGACTAATATTACTGCAATGTAAATAATGGCTTGTAAAATCCATCCGGTCCTTAGATTTCCAGTCAGTAAAATGTTCTCCGGAAATATTGAACCAATTAATCACAACAGTTTCGGGAAATGAGTTGGAGCCCTTGGATGATTACAGCTTAGTAATATTATTTACCAATCCAGAACGAAATACTGAGTAATACAGTTATCTTCGTCCGTCACGCCGATACAGTATGTCATGAATACAACAAGCGACAGAATCGGGGCTTTCCAATTCTTCTTGGTTATCGTCATTCGTACATGTACTTTTTAAATGTTAGGTTTTCTAGATCGTTCTTGTGATATCTTACGTGTTCAGTCAGGTACGTGGTTCAGTCCCCTTTACGAATATTCGATGATATTTTTAGAAATGAGCTTTTAAAACTTTCAGTCGTCGTATCACATACGTGTATGTTATAACAATGTGTAAATTTTGCATCATATTGGCATCGTTTTTTTCGTGATTTCGCAACCTCCATATAACATTAATAGGAACTTTTACGGTTCGATTCCGGAGTCACCACCTACTTCTATAATTTTACAGAAGTGTTCGGGCTACTGCCTTCAGGCCTGAATGTAAGTACGGGGCAATTTTTTCAAAAAAACGCCTTACATTATCAATAATATCAACAAAATAACCTTTTTAAATAATATTCGTATACTTATCGATTATTTTTTTATTAAAAACTAATTTCAATGAAGCAACCATAATCTTTGTTAAAATGTTATAAATACCGAATTATACTCAAACCAACGCTATAATGACAATGCGATTATATTTTTCGTATGCAGGAAGTTCTGTGTGAATAAATTTTACCAACATTTAAGAATAGGCGATTACACAGATATAATTATGTTGAAACCGACAGAGATTCAAGCGACACTTTATCAAAATATTGCGATTTGCATAATTTTTTTATTAATTACACCATAAGTCGTCATCCCTGCTGATATGTCATTTGTTTATAATATAAATATATAGTAGTCGATGACCTCTGCCTGAAATGTATATGACGTTCATTGAGTGTATTTATATACCTTATGATGAATAAAATATTTGATTCTTGAGTGTAGTAGTAGTGTGGACTATTATTAGTAGTACTAGATTATTAGCAAACACTATCAGGTGCATAGCAGTTGCACTGGTTAATCCGCTGTGTATCGATTGTAGAACTAAATATAGAGATCTGCCAGGCAGAAGATCATAAAAGATGGGTCTGCCCCAATTCCTGGAGTAAGCTACATTATATTTTCTATATTTACTCTGTAACCGAAGAGACCTTCTAGAGATCCAACATTAAGAAACTGTAAGTTCATTATAACAATAGGTTGTATCAAAACAGTGTTTCGGCTTAATTCAATTGCTTCTGTGTTCCTTAAACATGGCTCAGTAAGTTTTGTTTTGTTTTATGTTTCATATCGAGTTCTATTAATCATTTATTCTCACAGTTACTGTGTGCTACAACAAATAACTTGCAGAAACTATTCGCAGGTTAACTAACCATTTGTAGGTCCTAGATAATATTCAAACGAGGCTACCCTACTCAACGTCGACAATTGTCGTCGGCGCGACGAAAGCGTCAGAAGCATCTCCGGCCGGACAATGCCGCATAAAATTTTAGATGTTTCGTTTGATGCATTTCAGGTAGTCTTTCGTACTTGACTCAACCAATTGGCGCTTTGGTATCCGGACCTATTGTCGATTACTTTGGCAGAAAGAAAGCGAATTTCCTCGTCAACATACCACATTTGATAGCGTGGACTCTGATGTACTTTGCCTGGAATCTCCCCTCGTTATTCATTGCCAATGCTCTCATAGGCCTGGGAACTGGGGTCATGGAAGCACCAATCAACGCATATGTTGGAGAAATTAGGTTCGTGTTTGCAATTCACTCTTGTATAAGACATATTACAATGTCACTACTACCGAAAGGTTTTGCCTACAAGTTAATGAAGGTTATATCTTGACAGATAGAAAAGAAGAGAGAAATGAGTAGAAAGTTGCTTCACGTATTAAAACCATAATACATTAAATTTATACGATATGTCTTAAAACAGCATAAAAATATCATTATTGCAACAAAGATTTGTTTTAATACAACGTTATCAGATATCACATTTCGAAACATTAGGATTAAACGATAGTTTGGATTTCAGAAGCTTTTATCAAACTAAATATTTACTATTATAGGATCATTAGTATCTAATCACAGATATGGTTCACTGATAATCTTAAATTATAGAATCAGAATCTGCAACAACTCAGTGAGTATTCCTTTCACTGATGCGAGTAAAGATATGCTCTGTAATTTAAAAATTTAAGATATTAGTCTTATTCTCTTGTTGATATTTCCAGCGAGCCGTCTCTTAGAGGGGCGCTGTGTACAGTCACCCAATTCTTCACCTCTACCGGAGTACTAATAATGTTCTTTCTGGGCACCGTGGTTAATTGGCGACAAGCGGCGCTGATCTGTCTCGCCGCTCCTATTGCTTCTATGCTGCTAGTACTTTTAGTAAGTTTTTATACAAATCTTTTTTTTATGATTTTGAGGTAACAAACGAGAATGCAGTTCACCTGATGGTAAGAGGTCACTGCATGCTCAAGGACATTTGTAGTCAACCTAAGACAGGATTGAAGTACTTTCTTAGGTCAATGCGTTGCTAACCCTGAGGACTAAGTTGGAACGCCTCCGTTAAGTATGTATTCCAATCTGACAGCCAATAGTCGTAAATAAAATGGCAAGCTAAGCTTATTTTTTCAAATGCATTCCGTTTTTGAAACTTTATGTCAACATTTCTCAACCTCAATTGTATTCAGGCATTTTATTTCTTTCACTTCGGGCTCTTTTATCAGTAGCACTAGCAATTATATTCTTTGAATAAAAATAACCTTAACATATTTTCCAATAGGTATATTATGACATGTGACTATTAATTCAATGTTTTTAGGTTCCAGAAACGCCAGTTTGGCTTCTGTCAAGAGGCAGAGAAAAGGAAGCATTAAAATCCCTACGTTACTTGCGAGGTTGGACTTCTCCAGACAATGTACAGGAGGAGTTCCAACAACTGGCTGTATACGCGAAGAAGCTAGAAGTGTGTGTTATCTGCGACAAAAATAGTTTGGACACGAAGGAATGCGAACATGAGACAATGAATCGGTTCAAAAGGTAATTGTCATGGTAATTTGTCTTTCTGAAGGTTGTGCAGGTTCAGCGATAACACTTGAATATACGAGTACAGATGGTCCCCTGCTTTTGTACCAATGTTGATTATATTATTGTTTATGCATAACATACGACAGAGTACAATATTTCTATATTGTATTATAATTTTAAATGCATTATACCAAGCATAATATCCATAACAAATTTACTAACAATGTAGAAGAGCAGAGCTAATTGTCATTCTACTTAATTTACTATGGTTTATTCACAAGCTACTTCTTAATATTCATTTATGATAATATTAATAACTTTTTCTTCATAAATGGGACTGTGGGGAATAATATTTGCCTAACATTTACAACTTCAAATTTACTTATAGGATATATTTGAGATTTGACTCTCATTTACTTACATAAAATCTTACTATGTTAAAAAGAAGTCTTGAAATTTTCAGAGCTCTTCTAAAATTCAATTACGTGATGTTATCAAAGGAGACTATGAGGCCATTGTATCTCGTGATGATGTATTTCCTGTTCTATGTGATGAGTGGTTTCGTTGCGTTACGACCAAACATGGTAAATGTTTGCGGAGCTCTGGGAATGCCTCAAGACGGAAAACAAATTGCGGTATGTAACTACATAAAATTTATTTCTTTCGCTCTTTGTAAAGAACAATTTTTGATTTGAAACATATAGCGCGCCGTTGTTGTAAAGTCCGTGTCCCGAGTCCCGTGCCATTACGGCAATCGGGATGACGTTTTTGTTAATTGTCCGTGTTTCTTGTATTTTATTCCAACTTCTTTATTTATTTTCCTCCGTAAAATTATACCATAAATTTACTTCTGATGCTTCACTTCTTTACTAATTTAAATAACATTCGATTTTTCTAGTATGACTTTTGGCCTAAAATAATTTCTGGAGCCCGAATCGATCTTTATGTCGCCATGTAGTAAATACTACTGATATTGATCGATATAACTTTGCGAAGATTAATATCGTTTCATGTTTTCCAGTTGATGGTCGGCGTCATTACTTTCATCACAGGCTTTCTCGTGGTAGCTCTCATCAAAGCTCTTGGGAAACGCAAGCTCGCTATATCCGCTATGCTAGGAACAGCAATATCAGCCACAGCTATCAGTATCTATGCTAGGAGTAGTCTGAGTGACTCCGTATTTTCGTATGATACAAATACGTTCCCAGAAGAGAAAAGCAACGTACCAGTAGTATTATTCTACGTGTTTATCATGTTCACTGGCTTCGGCATTCCTTGGGTATTACTTGGCGAAGTGTTTCCATTTAGGTAAGATTTTTGTTTTATTTATTTAATCTTTATGGGGGTTGGAGGTTGGGTTATTTATTTAATCTATTTGGATTTGATGTTATAATTGGGGGATTTAATACTTTGTGGGATTTTTTAACAGTCCCAAGGCATATGAGACATTGTAGTACGCTCAAAGAAAAGAAGAGGATTAATAAAAACATGTTAAAAGTCTTTGAACATTTTACATAGTAATTATTTTTTTTACTCATTAATGTCTATAATAACATGATTAAAGTCGAAGATTATTCTTACGATATAGGTCCGGGTGCGTATTGTTGCATTACCTGTCAAAGTTTCAACATCGATAACAGCGTCAAGTGCACAACTATATTTTAAGTGACTAATAACAGAATCTCAATTGACAGCGATTGATGGGTTTTGAAACCATCATTATCAGTTGTAACATTAATATGTTTTCGGCTAAATTAAAGTATTCATATAGTCTTCTCATTTTATTTTATGTTTTCAGGAGTCGTGCTTCTGCACAAGGAATTGCAGCAGCCAGCAACTATGTGTTCACTTTTATCGGTGCGAAGACTTTCATAGACCTGGAAACAGGTGCCAGGTTATGGGGAACATTCGCCACATATGCCGGTTTTGGGTTCATTGGTACCATCTACCTATACTTCTTCCTTCCAGAAACCGAAGGAAGAACGTTGCAAGAAATTGAGACTTATTACAGTGGAAAACTGAGAACATTTGCCAATGACCCATTCATTAGGTTCTTTAAACGACTAAGGAAAAAGTGATCATCATGAAGTGACAGGATTGTAAATAATAATGTTTAAACGGGGTTTTAACAGACTGTTAATTTTAATACATTTATTTATTAAGTAATTGTTTCTTATTACAAGCTAAGTGAGTATCATGCGGGGTCTTCGATCTTAGCTATAAATAGTGGGATCGAAAATTGGCTGTCCCATAGCACAGCTATAAAAGGTCGATCAGCTCTAAAGACAGTTGATGATTCATCGTAAGACAAGGCTACAGCAACCACTGCTGTCGCAGCAGATGCAGTGACACCCTGTTCGTCTACTGATAGGAATCCAGAATGCACTGCACTCGTTATCTGTGGTGCATGGGTTTGGTGTACACCGATTCCGGAAAGATCAGAATTTGATCCAAATATATTTGTGATGCCCATCTGAAAAAAAGACACTTTTGAAGACAAGGTCGCAATGCTTGAATTCAGCTTTAAAGTAAATGATTAAGCATTATCTCATTGAGGTAATATAGAGTGAGAGAATCAGAATAACATCTGTCGATTTATATAAAAACGACCTTTACTTTGTTGGCCATAAGACGTTCATAGTACTCACCTTCTTTAGTACAGGGTTTAATTCAGTGTTAGTTTTAAGAGTGAACTTGGGTATTTCAACTTTAATTTCAACTTTATTGAACTGTTGATAATAGAATAACTGATCAACAGTCAATGAGTCTAAAATATCTGCAACATTATCATTCCTGTGCGGCAGGATTAGCATTAATGAGTATTGGCGGCCCTGAAAAACAAAAATACATACAAATGAATGCAATCCAAACAAGTTATCAAGGTTTTACGTAAACTGTTACAGTTCAACTCTTGTTATAAGAAGAATTCAAGAAGCGACAAGAATCATTCTGTCGTATTAGGTAAACAAAATTCAAATTCCTTTGTTTTTATCAAATTAAAAGTACCATTATAAGAATTGCAAAATTGAAGTGCAAAGCAAATTACTCACTTCAAAGGGTAAAATAGTGACGGTTGCCCGAGTGGTAGGGTCAAAGCCAATTTGGAACGAATGCCGTGCATGCATGAATGGAACTGTTTTCCTAATGCCACCATGAAGTTGGAATTCTTCATATTTTGTCTTTTCCGGCTTAAACTTCGTCTCCCACAGTCCTTTGAAGTAAACGGCGTTTACCAGTACTAACTGTGTGGCTGGTGTTAAAACGCCTGAAAACACAATATTTACAAAATTATTGTAAGAAAAAAAACTATAGTGTGTGCCTTACAGAATGAAATTTTGCAAAGTACAGACACATACACATAATTATTAAAATATTTACATAATTAGTATACTATTATTTTTTAATTCACTCCAGGAGATTTAAGATTGCATTGCCTTTATTTATTCGAGCATTTCAACTCTTCAACTAAAGCGCGAAGAAGTAGAATCACGGCGGATTATGAGGCGCTTGACTGTGTCTTTGGCAGTACAAAGAGTGCTTCACAACATTTAATCCAGACCACCATCTGCTGTAAAGCGAAGCAAATATGATGGCAAATGTACAGACAATCAAATAAAGTTCTAGCATCATTGAATTATATTATACCTGGCGTTATGAGATTTGTGATTTTGTTGTTCGTTTTGGATCCAACCCACGCATTGATCCATTGCGTCGCTTCCGAAGACCTGGCGAAGTTGGTTGGCGTGACTTCGCTCCAGAAACCGCGGACTGCTAAGGACTTGAACGCATTGTTCAGCTCGAAAGAATCAGCCACTAGAATGTTGTTTGCTATGGATAGGATGTTGCGGGAGTTTCTTTTCTGGAAAAGACAAGCCCCTTTCTAAAAATGGTGAAAAATATCATCCACGTAAATAAAAAACAAGTAAAGTAACAAAGGACGGACAAGAGATGGCAACAGCTTGTGGTGAAATTTATTCGTCTTTACTTTTATTACTCTCTTTATTACTAGAGAGGGTAAATTAGCAGAATAGCTTAGGCCACAATATTTGATCTATGACGACCACGCAATAGTTATCTACCGGAAAGAATATTAGGAATCTTACGCTCAAGAGAGATATCCCTTTGAATTTTTTAAATGATTTTGCGGTAGCCAACGAGCCGCCCATGGACATCTGTAGTCAACCTAAGATAGGATTGAAGTTATTTCTTAAGTCAACTACAAATGCGTTGCAAAAAGTTCTACCACCTTCAAATCTTCCATGATGAAATTTTATTCCGTGCTCGGCCTACATTTGTCTGTCTTAGTATACAAAACTTTTAAAACACGGGTAATCCTAGGCTATGAGTGTACATGAAGAGCATTATTTATTCCATACCCGCATATTAGCTACAATGGTTCCGAAAGCCTTCTCCGAAGCATCTGGGGTCAGTTGCAGTGACCTCGTGATCTGCTGCTGCGCCTCCCCAGTCGCACCTTGCTGCAGCAACGCCAGCACAGTGGCAATGGATGTTGGTGATATGATTACGTTACCTTGTTGAAACTGTTGCGCATTCTGAAAATTAACAAAAAAGACGACTGTAAGTTATTAGATGATAGGAACTAAAGAAATTTAAAACAAGTACAGAATACGAGAGAATACATCTCATTTCTTTCTTAATATGGCTGAATATCCATGGTTTTTATTTTGATGGAAGAACTTTTAAAATACTTTTGCTTACTTAAATAAAATAAATTTGCAATTAAATTATACATAACTCTAAGGCTACTTCACTCAAACTAAATGCAAATTCATAATAGTTATATGAATTATAGGTATTCAAAGTTATTTTAAATATTACTCTCACCTTTATCAATTGTAATCCAAAGCTTGAGATAGCAACCGTAACATTATTCAGTCTTGTATCATCATTGTGCTGTGCATTTTGTACTTCCATGACTGACAGGTCGACTGGCTTCTTGGGCTTGTTGTGCCTTGCTACCCTGCCAGACAGGCGAATTTGGTACGTCATAGGACGCTAGAGTTGACATAGGAGCATTGGCTACACTCCGTTGTGTTGTGTAGTAGTTAGGAGTACTTCCATCGTAAGGCGGAGGTATTAGATCCGCACTGGGTTTGAAATGTATGCGATCATCGTTTTTGTTCCCAGAGATTTGCTGATCAGTGTTATCATTTCTTGTTATCGCCTTTAAATAGCTATCATGGTCGATATCCCTTTGAGTTTCTTGTTGCGTGTTCTGACCAAATCGAGGAGTGTCTAACGGGTTCGGTCCGTGAACTCCGGGATAGATGACTCTGTTCCTGTCAGGACTATATTGCTCGCCATTCCGCTGATTAAAGTTTTCATAAGAATACGATTGTGACTCTACTCGGAGTATAAACAAATATATGGGTAGAGCTGAAATAAAACGAAAATAGAATTTACGATTTTATATAACGTTGGTAGTAGAAACAGTTGACTGGGAAACAAATGTTTATATACGAAAACAGAACAGAAAAAAAAAAAGATGATGGCAAATAGCAAGTAAACAAAGAAGAAACAAAATGAAAAAAATCTTTTCGATTTTGCTTCTTCTCTCTCCCTTAAAAATTTTTACTTAAAAAGATTTTGAACTAAATAACATTCTTTTTCAAAAGTGCGGAGTCCCAAACTCGCTCTTATCATACCAAATTACTACTATGATATTTATTGCAAAAGGTGATATGTAATTGTTGTAGTCATTTAATAACCTTCTATGAGAGCATATACATATAATAGCATAGCGATCATAAGCTTCATCAAATGTATCTACCACACTAAACTGTTTGTCAATAGTCTGAGTCACTGAGTTAACAAATTGACGAGGGAATCATTGTCCTGGAGTACGCGACAACCTACTCAGTTCTCTTTGACCGACTTCAAAAAGAGGTGCAGATTCTCAATTTGGTTGTAATTTTACAGTTATAGGTAATACACGTAAATGATCAAAAATGTAATTTTATTCAGTCTATTTAACGCAATAGGAATTCATCATAAATTAATTACAATTTTTTTAGGAAGCAGAGGGGCCTTTCGGACGTTTACCGTCTCTTACAAGAAAAGTAAGCCTCTTTGTATGATTAAATTATGAGTAATACATAACCACACAAAAATATCAAAGAAGACGTCTGAATATTAATAATCTAAGATGCACGTCTTTATTTTCTCTTATTTATGTTTGAAATTGTATTGTACAATATTCTGTAAAATGCTTATTTATTTCTAAACTGTGTAAGTGTACATTAAATGTTACAATTAAACCAATGCAGTACGATGTCCTTAGATACGATATAGCGTGCACGTTAGGTGAAAGAGAATTAGGAAAATTGCACATTGTCTAGTTTTTGATGTGTGAAGTCTGTGAATTTGAAACGCCTTTATATTGTCTTTAGTAATCGTAAGGTTCTATTGTATGCCTGGCACGAAAAATATTTCGTGGGAAATTAGTATTTGTCTTAACTACGATCTTTGTATCCCTTAGAATTTGATTGTCTCAGAACGAGGTATAGCACTCTTGATAGTACTTTTTACTAAATAGATGCAGTAATAATATGTATCGTTGTAGTAAGTATTGTTTATGTCTGTAACCAAAATTTTAATTGCCAGTTGTGATTCCTTTTGTGAATTGGAATTTCTTAAAACATAACTGTATGACTCTTTCTTTCGAACAGTTATTTCGCCGATATCACATTGTTTTACCTTCTACAATCTTACTCAAAATAAATATAACATTTAAAAGTTTATAGACAGGCAGTCACACACATTATTTCATTTTTAATGATTCTAAACTTTTTGACAACCCGCATGGCGTAGTGATCTTGTACACTACACCGGAATTCTGTCTTCGATTCCCAGCGAGACAAAAGTTTGAAATTGAAGAGTTTATATTTCTTTTTTCAGTCTAGAAGTTCGTGTTTTTTGTATATAGCATCCGTGAAACAGGGAATTCTAGGATGAGATTGCACTATTTCGTTACCTATAATAATAAATCAACCGTGAGAGAGGGACCCTCTATTCTCTTATTTTATCCATAACAACGAACAAAAACATACTAAACGTTGCAATTTATGTATTTGAATGTGTGGAAAGCATTGTTATGTGTATGTAAATGGCCTTCTTAAATATGCAACTGTACGTATCTAATTGTTCGCACGATTATCGCGATTTTGTGCTTAAATCGCTTTAATGTTGTACGACTAGTAAACTACCAGTTGTGGTGATTAATAGTTTTCGTTCAGTGTTATGCTCTACCGTTTGATTTCTATCTACATTACTCTAAAGTAAATTACAAGTCAGTTTTATTCAATTTTCCTACAGATACAACGTTTGATTACCAATATAAGACCATTATAAAATAAATCAAATGTAGCATTGATTATTTAGTATATACCGTTGTTTTTCCTTGGATGGATCAGTTATTTTTTGCTAACATCTCTATATAAAATTCTAGAGCACATTACTCTGTATCTCTTCTTCTCCTGAATTGTTTGACCCATTTTGTGAATTTTGATGATTTTCAGTTATAACGTAAGAAGTATATAGTGGGACTTTGAAAATGTCACGTGTATTTTCTAATTAAAAGTTTAATATTTACTTTTCCTTTTGATACTCATTGTTTAACATTGACTTAGTGAAATACGTAACCCATATTACTCGGCAACAATGTATGTGCTACATACATAAACGTAAACTCGTATGTCGGTTGTAAAAACTGTAAAGTGCTAATTAGCAATTATCGTTACTTCACTTCACACGTTTATGATTGAGTTATTTGCTTAATTGTTAGGGTTTAGTTGAGTTCTAATAACTTTTCTTTAGTCGTAAAATTTTGTTCTTACTTTTAAACCTTAATATAAAAAGGGTTTAACAACAATTTTAGTTACATTTCGTCGACCCATACGCGCAATGGTCACTACACCGGACTGCCACTCCAAGGGTCCTGGGATTCGATTCCCAGCGAAGCAGAAATTTGAATGATGAGTTTAAATTCCTGTTATC
>DWTF01000559.1:0-11417 GCA_018250225.1 Udranomia kikkawai
AAATCAGAATGGTGAATGTTATCTCACAATCTACTGACAGTATGGTATATATTGCGTAATTGAATAAGAGGTAGAAAACATTCATCTATGGAAATAAGAGTATAGTAAAAATAATGAAAATATCCTAGTTTATTGCAAGCGACGGTAGATCGTCTAAGTCACGGGCTGCCCTATGATTACCGACATTACACAAATTGTAGTGATCATGATTGTCTAGTTACAATGTATGTGTAAGACGATAAGGATTTCTTTGGCTAATTCTATACGTAATAATAACATATGCAACGTATTCTTCAGGCTTCCTTCACTTTGAAGGAGCTTCCGTAATAGTGGGCAGTAATCTATCGCCTAATGGAGATGAAGGTTGGTAATTTCTTAAGACAGATAAAATACATTAAATTTGACGTTCACAGCTTATTTTGAAACAAGTAAGTTTAAATCGATTTTCGGATATTCTCTTACGAAAATTGCACTCTATAAATGCGTCAGACTTGTAGCTAGAAAAGTGGAAACTTCACATAGCGCCTCTTAAGAACTTTGAACGGATAAATAAGGCAAAAAATGAGACAAAACAGGTGAGTAACCTGCACTCTACATCGGATCCCATCGAGTACAATAGTTGTTTTGATATAAAATGAATAATAAAAATCCCAAGTTGTTTTAAAGGAAACAATATTTTGACAAGAAATAATGGACAGATCGAAAGACATGATATAAATAGCGGAATGAAGATTGAATTGAATGTAAATGTTGATTTTTAATTATGTAGAGCTCTGCAATTTATGCAGGGCGGCGTCTCAGTTTTCTGTGTAAACACGACGAACAAGCTCAATTTGCGTTCGGAAATATGCATTTACCGACGAGCTCAGACATCTATGGCAACATGGAATTACGGTTCATTATTATTGTAATTATGGCAGTGATCGAACTCTATGTACCTATGCTGTTCAATTATAATATTTTATTTTTTATTTTCTTAATAAAATAAAAATGTTTTGACTGGAGACAAAGTCAATTATGATATAATTATAATTTTAATGATACAATTATGATTTTATATAATAGTACCTACACTGTAGAGGCCTACTTGATCTAGTGTCGCATTCATATAAAATCTTTATTACTTACTTTACGTTAATTATACATATGTACTTAGTTTAAAGCTCCACCAATCCTCTATAAATAGGTAAATCGACGTGCTACTTTTGCTTCCCATACGCTTATGCGAGTGTAACAAAAAATGTTTCAATAAGTATAATTCGACATATACACTATTTTTATGTACAGCCATTAAAAAAAATACCTGTTAAAATCGAACGTAGCTAACATCTGTTTTCACACATACTCTCACGAAGTACTCACTCTCATAAAGTGTTAAACCTAGACTACACATTATTCTAAGTTGCATTAGCTCAGGTACAAAAAGTTAGCATTATCTAAGTTAGCGGCGCGGTGCGGCGTCGCTGTCACTCGCCAACTTTTAATTACTACCATTGTCAGCAAAAGTTAAGCTCGACAAAGAAGTTTTTCTAATGAAACTTTCGTCCGTTGTATCCTAAGCGAGCTTTGTCGCTTGCCATTGTAGCTGTTTCAACTCGGCATTGCACCTCACCCGAATACTTTCTTCCGACAATCTCTATGTAAGTTTGTAACTCGATTTTTAAATTGAAGTAGTTTTTTTAAGATTTTGAGGTAGTAAACGAGCATGCAGTCCACCTGATTGTAAGTGCTGATTTGCGTAAAATAGCATCGAAGTTCTTTGTTAGGTTGACCAAAAATGCGTTGCTACTCCAGAGGACTAAGTTGCCTCGGTTATATATGTCTTCCTGACCACACTGTTCAAACCAGAACACAGCACGAACACTGCTGTTATAAGGCAGAAATAAGTGCAGTGGTGGTGCGTCCGGCGTCGACCCGTAAAAGGTTCTACCTTCTTCAAAAATTACTTCGTTAACGACGATTCTGATTATATTTGAAGAGATTGCCAGCCTAGTTTGAGAATTATTTGGGGCTTTATTGAAGGAACATACCGTACCGTTAGATGGTTGTGTGGTTTTATTCTACTAGATATGTTTTCATACCAGTCCAGGAAAGTAATACACAAATTTCATTACAGCACGACGCATATTATAAGATATTCAAAAATATATTATTATTGGAAAACTATACAATTTAGGTACGCTGTCATTTTTACCCGCATTACATTAAAATTGAGTGCCCTCATGTTGACTTCAAATTCAAGCGACTGAGGCAAATGCTTTCAGCTTTCCGATGAAATAGATTCCTTCATGCGACTTTGTCCGCGTTGTCTATGCTAAATTCTTCTGATTAAACCAAAATCATACATAAATATAATACCAACCTTTATTATCTACCTACATCCTTACGTCTACAAATTAGAATTAATGATACCATGTGTAGTGAAAATGCTGTTTCTTATATCCCAAAAACCAATTTGATTTTAAATACCCGAATACTATAAAATATTCCGCTTATTATCTTTACTAAATGATTTAATTTTTTATCTTCCTAACTTATATAACTATTTTCATAGGTTATCCGAAAATGCTAATACATGCACCGAATATCATTTTACAAATTAATGACCATACGATACGGAAATTAAGCGCAGTGGAAACGCTAGGGATGGGGGGAGGGGTCGGGGGTGTCAGACACCCCTCGGGGGTCTAGAATAGCAATCTAGGGAGCCTGAATTGTCTGGCCGACTGAATGGAATATCTGCCTTTACCGACTGCCCATCAAGCATACGAAAACGCATTAGGCCCAGTAGATGAACCAAATGCATACGTAAATTTTGCTTGTCAATCCAAGTTAATGCGTATTGCATTGTAAATTTGATTGCTTTAGCGTTTTCGTTTGTTATTATTAGGTTCAGAGTGCTTTTGCTTTACCTAATTTATGCAGATTCAATTAGGTTTCGTTTTTTTACTGTTTTTTTACTTTATTAAAACTGCATTTTGATTCCGGAATATTCAAGATAGTCTTGTGCCGCGGTTTATTACAATACAATGCTGTTGAGATGCGGGCGGAAATCAATCCAAATAAAATGCTTTCAACTTGTATCTCTATCTCTGTATGCTATACTTTTTCGAATTAACACAAACAAAAATTTCGATCATTGAATGAATCAATTCAATTAGAATTAGGAGTCCATATAAAATCAAGAGACAGATACAACTAAGAAAAAAAATATTACTTTTACATATCTATTAGAAGATGAGAAACGTTTTCATTAGTCGATCGAAGCTCGTAGCGAATCTAATAAGAATTCAAATGGATTCTGGAAGTACAAACATAATTCCATTATTAGCGGAGACTCCAGCGTGATATATTATCAAGTTAAAATTAAATTAATTCCGCAGAGCCGCCCCTCTCTCTGATATATTGAGGATGTTTAATTAAAATATCTTTAAGTGATTTACGAGAGAACCGATAATTGTAGGTTCAAGGCTGATTTATCGGTCGACCGGTCGCGTCTAGGCAGATAGTTGGTGATTCATGTTGTGTATCACTTTGAGTTCAAGCTACAGTTATAAGTACCTATAACGTGCAATAACTTAAACTATTTATGTCTTTGTTTACGATTTGCTTTATCCCGTCAATTTAAATTCCTAATCAAAGATTCAATGTCCCTTATGATTTGATTGACTGATCAGATATTAGAAAGTAAACAAATGCTAATAACTTGTAACGTGTAAAAAAGTGGTGCTGCCCAAGTTTTATTTAGGTTTACGTTGTTATCAATCATTAATACACTTACATACGACTCATATTACAAAAAGAATAAATCTGTCTCGCAGAGAATTGACTCAAGAAAAACATTTAGAAGAATAAAAACGAAAACAAGAATAACGTTTACGAAAACAAATGTATCGTAACAAAACGTAAATATAATTACGTAAAACAATATCATTTTTATTACTGGAATTCACCTACAATACGTATTTATAGGAGTTTTATCGGCTAAATTCAATTTATTGCAGCTCCGCCGTGCCCCGGGATAGCAATTTCCACAGAAAATTAAATTTTCCGTTCACCCGGAAAAAGTTGAAGCTCTCAAAACTAAGACGAGAATCTACGTTTATATTTAACGTCCTTTTAATATTTCTTGGCGAATGAATGAATAACTTAATGAAACAAACCTTAAATTATGTTTACGCTTTATTTCATGTTTGTTTTCTCATAATAAATAACATTTGTTGTTATACAACGGTAAGTGAAAGAAGGCTTCTTCAAACATGATGAAAACCAACTGACGGACATTTACGTCCATATTCAAATTCTCTTGACAACTAAGATGTCTGTAGCCCGTATTGCATATTTTATGTGGACATAATAGTAAAACTAAAATTTCACAAAACAAAAGACATTATTTTAAATACTATCGATCAATATTAACCGATATATAGTTAGATATGCAGTTGACATTTACCGCCATTAGATCAAGAAAAGACAATTAATCTATTCTTTGTACATATTTTGGTTAAAGATAGAGATCCTATACTCAATTTACACAAATGGGCTGAATATCTACTATCCACTTCTATGAGTTATGGTTTAAACATATGTATAGTATAAACGCTCATGGAGAACTGTACTTAACAGTTGTAAATTGAAACATTTCCTACAAACCTTTGCGAGATAAGTGTACGTTTATGCAATGCACATCGTCTGCGTGTATTGATTTATCTAGATACGGAACTATGCATCAATCTCGGCGTTCACTTTAGTTCAAATGGAGTGGCGCATAATATCCGGACTAGGGACAATATTCCTCGCAGCAGAAACTATTAATTTGCAAACTTATTCACTATTTCCGTAAGTCTCGCGAATTTCCTCGGCAATAAATATTGAAACGGCCGTAAACGTATAGGACTTAAGCCCCGCGGAAGTATAATCTGGCTATAAAACAGATTTTAGAGCGTTCCTGGCGTAATCCACGATATATTAAAAGTCGTCAGCTAAGCCTCTTAGCGCATATACCGAGGTATAATACCAGCCGCAATTTATAAGGCAAATGTGCCTTAGAAAATACGTTTTGCGAATTGTTTTGGAACGTAACGTAGAACACGTGGAAGCAGAATGAAAGATGTGTACCTTTATTGGAACAATAAAGGAAGAGCGACCCACGCAAATGTTGTGTAATTCGTTGTTTTGTTCTGTTCTCGTAGTAATCTAACTACGATTGCTACATGTACGACGTATGCTTATTATTTGGCCGTAAATATTTTTGGACCAATGTTGGGCATGGGTCTTACCGCAACGTACGTACTTAATACAATTATTCAATTGAGTGCCTACCATATCTTGAGATAATTGGGCATTATACGAACGAATATGGCCGTAACACTTTTTATGTCTCACTGCTGGGCCTTAGAATATAGACATAGTATAATACATATTATGTAAAATACTCGAGTACAAGGTAATAGACTCATTTATTTTATCGTTATCAGCCAACTCAGCTCGTGCTCAGCAGCAAGTGGAAGGATCCAGTTCTCAGGAGCAATTTATCGATCTCAGATAGGTTTTTGTTTTTGTTTGAAGTTACGAGTAGATATGTTTGTTCACTAATTACAGACAAGAAATTCTGGTTGTCTGTAAGTTTCTCTGACAATCCCATAATAAATAATAATAACAATATAACTAAGAGAGCTCTCACAGTGGCTGGAAATCAACATAAAAGTTTATTTATTTTTATATTCGTATTCATTAATTCACATGTGTTCCATTTGTATGAAACATAAGTTTTTTCTTAAACTAGATAATATGTAAATGTCACGAGGAACTTTCTGGAAATTGACATTGGGCGGGAATTATTCATGAGAGGATAATACATAATGTATATTTTATTATCTTTAACAATGGCCCTGTTATTTTTGTTTTCATAGTAATTCAGGCGAACGGGAATGTTTTATATTTTTCTTTACTTTAAGGCAAATAAATGTTATATTTTAATTTATAAGATAAACATACATACGATGTGGTTTTAACGTTTTAAGGTGTATATTTATTATTTTTCATTAGTGTATTTCAATTAATTTAATTACGCAAGAACAATGTTAACTCAGCACAATTATTTATTAGTCTAGATTTCAAACTTTGTTACTTCAAATCGCTATAGTCGCCATACGTACATACCTGATGCATTTTAGATTTGAATATTGAAATTCGCAGACCCGAGATACAAATTTAGTATCTAAATCCTCCGAGAAATACTAACGTCGAACCAAAATGGAACATTTGAAATCTAAAAGTTAATTTCTATTAGAATATCATGCAATCTTGTCATTACATTTGAGTATTAAACGTATATATCTCATTCAAATGCTAAATAATCTATGTTCGTAACTAAATTATGAACTCTGACATTCCTAGGTATATGCAAATTGTAATATTGCTTCTTTAACTAATTGTTTTCCTAAAATTATTAGGTGCAATATTTTCTTTCCACAATGACAAAACATTTAACATTAAAGACATCATTCATCTTTATTCTACGTATTTACAAAATAAGCATTTGCTCAAGAAAATAAAACGATCCGATCTCTTTGAGTGTACTTCGTTATATCATCATACATTTTACAGCGGAATGCGAAAAGAAAACACGGCGAGATGTTTGGCCCTCGCCTCCCTCCGTTTCCCACGTTTACGAACCGAATCACTTGATATTCCGCCTGAAAATCTTGGGAGTCCGTGGGGATTCCATATTTCCAGTTTAGGTGGGAACGGTGGCGTTATCGCATGACGTGAGATTTATAGCGCACTTGTTGCGCGGATTCTTTCGCGACAAGCCACGCTGTGGCGCCACAACGTTTAGGGGAGTAATAGTGTTGGGGCGTTACTCATAGGGTTGGGATTTTCTTTTATATTGAGGTAGCAAGTGAGCAAAGCTCCATCTGATTGACTATACTGAAACGATGAGTATCTAAACTTAAACGAGACGTTCCAGCTTGGCCCTCAAGGGTAGCAACGCATTTGTGATCGACCTAAGAAAGAACTTTAGAAAGAAGCTCAGCTAAAGCTGCCTCTTTTTTCAGCGAGTTTTATTTCAAGTTACCAAGCATCCAAATCGTCTTGTCGTGCTTATTAGACACAATTCATGGAGCGTAGCAAACGGCGTATTTCATATTTAGTACTTCAACGTCCAAACAACTTTTAATGCGTGCGACGCAACGGAAGTGAACTGTTTTTTAAACAAACCTAATATTCGATATAGCTGACCACTTGTTGCATGATCTCTTTTGCAACAGCCGCGCATGGTGTAGCGGTCACATTAATTCGTGTTGGAACAATTGTTTTCATGAAATGCAGTTCGTTTTTGAAGCAAGCATGCCAACAAGTATATTTCGTATATTATTTCCAAAGTAATGTTATTATTATTAACCCTATTATTTACTAAATATCATAAAATAACTATTGTAAAAGTCTGTGCGTCTTCAGGAGTAATTTCTTTGATAAATTGGTCCTCTGCTCCATGAGATAACAAGTAAGAAAGACCAAATATCTTTTCGAACTAATTTTCATTCGACTAGCAAAACGAATATTTATGACTGTCGATGTGCATCTTCTCTCTTTTGTACTTTATTTTTTTAATAAAGTAATAGTTGTTGTTATTCAGGATGTATAATTATGATAAATAAAGTTAAAACGCAATTAAAATTTACACAATTGTACGACGTAAAATCGATTAAAATGATGGTAAATTAAATGCTCAAATGATTATTATACAGTGCGCAGCGGCTTCGTAGATTTGTATCGATTCAGAATAAAATCAGTAATCTATGAACAGCATAAGGCAACATTGTAGTCTATGGCCTATGATTGAAAGTTATTGCAATCTACATAATTACAACCTGCAGTCAACCGAGTAGTGGATGGTTGATTAATCGATATTGAATCGATTTTGCTACAGTATTTGTACCCGCTTATGAGCATAAAGCATGAAGTAAATTATGGGGATAGCGAAGTTTAGCTCTCCAACTATTTATTGCACGGCCATAAAGAGTCGTACCATTGTACAGTCGGTGCCAAGATTGGACACTTGTAAAGGTTACTTGAATTTAAAAAGGGGTATTGTATCGAAATAACATATTTTAAAGTGATTTGTTTTATGGAGCGTAAAAGCATCTAAATAATTGCAAGAGCAGGATTTAAAGGCAGCCAAGTTAGGGCAGTGTTGATAGGATTGATTTTAAAATTGGTTTTTCTAAACCTTAAAAAGTTATTGATGAATGCAAACGCCACGGTTACTTTCCCCTTTGTGCTCTGATAACCACATTTGCTCCCCGCCGCGCCCCTAATGCCGGCAAAATAACACTAATCGGCAGTCTGTCACCAGTGTCATATTAGTGTCGAGTTAAAAAGTCACTTGTTGCTCCCCTAGTACTCATACAGTATACAGTTCACGACAAATTGAACAAACTTCGACATTTAAGTTGAGATTAGGAGAACCTCTTCAATCAAAATTGACGCAACGGCCCGGAGCCGAAATAAAGTATGCCTATTTATGATACCGGAAAAAGTGGACGTCTCTAGAAGAAGTTATGCCTGTGTTGGCGTAAAGAGTTGCATACAATCATGACAATTGAAGAACCTACCCATAGGCCTACCCTACATATAGGGAGGACTTAAACGTAAAACACGAAAGCTGTCCTTCAAAACTGGCGACGCAGTGACTGACCCCTCTGGTGTTGCAAATGTCCACAGGCGGTGGTGACATCAGGTGTCTGCCTCTACGCTAAGTTATTTATAAAAAAAAAAAAGAAAAAACCTAAATACGTCTTAGCTTCTACATCTCTATAGATGTGTGAACCGTTTGAGGGCCACTTCACAGCCACTGCGATCCTAATCCTGATAATGGCGCACGTCGACACTATCTGATGAGTGGCGGGAATAAGTCACTTGGTTCACTTGTTGCTCGTACTCCTCCGCAAAGATAGAGACCGCAAGCCTGGCGTGTGATATCCCACAGGACGCGGTGAGCCGCACGAGAGATTCTACAAAAAGTTTACTGGCATTTCCAAACGTTCTCTTAGATTTAGACTTTGCTGTGATTTTCTGTTTATTGCTTTTCCATCGCATTGAAAGATAGGAAGGTAAATGATTTTGTTAGCAACAAAAACTTCTCCGCGATATTTTTTCAATTTCAGTTTTTAATTTAATTGGCGGGAAAAAGAAGCATACTTGACTAGGCTTCTTCATTGAAGTTAAGGACAATTTTTAAATTAAATTCAAAAGAAGGGATAGTGGTAGTTCTGTTAACTATGTTTCGACTTTACTTTAATGAAAAAGAAAAATTGTAGTGGATAATCTGTGCAAGGGGGTTCTCAAATAGCAACTATACGATTTTACGAGCACGGGCTATTCAAAACGCAGCTAATGAAGTCACTTGAGGTTGTTTTGAAGTTCATTGCAGGTAAGCGTGAAATGCTTGGAGCCTTATAAATATTAATGTTCAGGTAATTAATTAAATATGCTCCAATTTGGAGCAAAGTGTTCTCAGCTGAAGTTTGCAGTTTTGTACTCTTTAATTAGTTATTTTTGTGAATCGAGTTGCGAAGTTATATTGAAATGTTATTTGTTGCTTCACGTTACGCAAGATGACAAAATGTTACGAAATGTTTTCTGGAATAAAGAGGATGTTTATTTCAAAACTGATCTAAAAATCATATTTGGCCGTCCATACACCGTGGATACGTGCAAAAAAGGCAAAACGCTTACTATTCAATTCAACGACATTTTGGGAGCTCTACAAAAAACCTCTGTAAATTCGATCCGCCATGAAAGTGTAATAGCGTGTTCTATCGGATATTTCCGATTCGGGCCCTCGCGTACAACTTATCCGTACGTTTGGTGTAGGTCGGGATTTTATTTGTAAGCGGTTAGGGTCGAAATTCGAATTAATTTGCGCCCCGCTCGGGGGCTCAAGAATGCTGCGGGTAGACATCAGCATATTGGTTCGTTAGTTCGAGCGGCCACTACGTAGACGGGAATATCTCTAACGAAAAATATATAATACTGACCTTTACGATTTATATTAAGCTTATTTAAGTAACAGCCAATATTTGTATATTTTGTGAAATCATTTTCGTAGCGGGTAATAATACTCTTTCCAATTTACTTTCAGTTAAGTTATTAAATTGCGAATGCATAAAAATAAGACCTCAGAAAATAAAAAATTGTGATAAAGCAAAGTTTTGCGTCACGCGGAATAAATTAAGTGAATTGCAAACGGAAAATCAAAAACAATTTTTACTATCTGTGACTTTTTTCGACTACCATAAATTTTTACCACCAACCATTTCCACTTCGATCATGCATCAGCTGGTTAAATAGCAATCACAAAAGCCGCAAGCCACGTACTCCACGAGATTCAAAGTATGCGAAGGGACGTTGGTACATTCTGCGGGCGTCACATCAGCATATTGGCTCGTTAGTACGGGTATCCAGAATGCAAGGATATGCATAGATATGTAGCTAGTGGCTGTGTGTGTAAGGCGAGGTAGTGTGCGCGCCAGACGGGCCACAATGGGGCATTGTTTGGAACGTTTTTAAATCCCGAATGTTGGCAGCCTTGACTTAATTGTTTGACTACGCAATGGCCAGTATTTTGTGTTTATAATATTTTCGATTATAATAGTGATTGGAACAAAAGTGTGTGCAATTTAATATTATGTTAATATAGGCTTTTAAATTGTAAATTGCACTTGGCGTGTCCAAGTAGTCTGATTTAATATAACAACCAGCAAATTCACAAATATATAATCTGTGGTGGTAGTGAATTATAATAGACACTTTTTTTACAGCCGGCCTTACTAATAAAATATCGTACCTAAGAAAAATCAAAACGAAAGAGCCAAATTCTAAAAGACATTAGTGCTGCACCTTTGTAATTACGTGACAAAGTACAAAATAACTTAATTACAAGATCGATACGAGAGCTGTTCCGTTTGTTTCGAGGCAGCAATCAAAAGAGCAATTCCGCAGCAACTGCGCGCCGAATAAAATATTTAACGACTCTTTATAACATTGAAACCGTCTGAAAAGTTATGAAATTTTCAAATATCCCCCGGAAATTACGACTCGCGTACGTTGTACGGGCATAGATACCTACTGAATTTGTAATCCGCACTTCCTTTACATTTTTAATTTGAGTACAGATTACGTGTAATTTCCTGTGTGTTTATGCTTTAATATTTTTTGTTCGTGTTTCATATTCGCTGGCGTCAAATTTTATTTAAAAACGGAATATAATTGAAATAATAAGTACGGTTATAGTAATAAGTACTGACTGCTTTATTGATATTATTTATTTCTAATCAACGGAGGCCTTTGATAAAAAAAAAAAGTTTATGACATACCATATAAGTGCAATACTTATAAAAAAATTATAA
>DWTF01000560.1:0-11389 GCA_018250225.1 Udranomia kikkawai
GCCTTACAGAGCACGTGCGTCGATAACTCGATATCGAGTAGTGACGGTGCGATGCAATGACGAATACTAACCGAGCCAGCTCCATTAAGGCATAACGTCCGACACTCCTTGTAGAGCAGCCTCTCGCCGTAGGTGCGAGAGAGAAGCCGCCGCCAGGATAGGTAACCGACTCCTTCAATTGCCCGGCCTTGTGGCACGCGCCAACTTGCGTATTTCGCATTTGATTTACCGACCCTATTAAATCTACTTTAGCACCACTGCGCCCACGATGAGTCGGCTTTGGAGGAATATATACGACCGATTAGTCTAGATGTTTTAAACCGAGGATTTTAAGGGTATAGAAGTTTAAACATAGGAAAGGATTTTAGAAAGTGACATGTATGTATGTACTTGTATTCAACTGCATTCAATTGTTACGATAATCTCAATGCTCTTGAATATTCATAACTATTATTCAAATGCTTGTGGAGACAGAATTGGTTACTTTTATAATAATAATAATGTTTATAGGTGAATAAAATTCTGTCAATCCTATTAAGTAATCAAGCATTCAGATTTTTTAACTTCATGTAAATAACCCATTATACCATGGGTCTGTTGAGGAAAAAAAATACATTGAAACAGTTCCCATTTAAATGCATTAAGGTATAATGGACAGGTAGAAACGGACTCTTCGTTTCGTCAGACCAAAGACAAAACAATTTAAATATTATCGAAATATGTCACGATAGCATAAGAATAATTGGTATGGGTAGATGCCTATACTTATTCGAAAATGTGATTAAGGACCAAATGATACCTACCTAACCGACCGAAGAACATTTTTTCTAACGATCACATTGGAATATGGAGAGGAATTCAGGACCTAATTAGAGCGGCACGAATGCCGAAGTCCTTAAATCAGGCAAGATGACGGCTGATCAACCGCAAAAGGTCAACGCGAAACTGACCAAAATGTTTCGAGGCCTTTTATTGCGGCTTTAACAATGTCTCATTAAGGCCAGGTTCGAGCACTGGTTTGTAAACTGTCACGCATAATTTATATACAAATATGAACCCAAAGCATTCAATATGAAACGTGCTCGAAAAAACCATATTTCTTTTAAGAAATAATACAATAAAAAACAGTGTCCGGTTCTTCAGAACACTACACCGGGTTATTTGAAGCGTTATTTGAAACGTGTTTTCGGATCATCGTCACCCCGATGGCTTTTATAACCGCATTCGAAGGAATATTAAACTCTACTCGCCTCCATTAGTTGAAATCGAAACGTCTTTATTTTTGTCCAGACATTATACGTTTTTCTTAATTTTAAAAATGTGTGCGAATTTGAGTTTTATTAAAGGTAGAGGATGAAGGCGAAATAGTGGACTTCGGTTCATTCAAATATTATCACAGGCGCTAGGCCGCCAAACTCTAGTGTTGTGCAAATAATATCACGTTTCAAAGAAATGTAGAATAATGTAAAAAGATTTATAAACTAAATAATCGAAATAGATTCTTGATACTGCAACTAGCAGACCAACAAAAATTTGTATTAATTATTTAAAAAAAATGATATTGCAGCCACCAAGTACCTTATAACGAATCTACAGGTAAGTAAGTATGTAGAGTTTTTATTGTTGATCATGTAAAAACCAATATTATGTTCAAATACTAAAAGTACTACCTACTAACTACGTCAGCTATATAATACACACACCACTGATTATTAAATAAAAAAAATATCTAAGTGAATGAAATAAGTATAAAACCATGAACACTTATGATCGATATGCTGTATCGTTATAACTTATTGTTTAGTGGCACGTACGTGGACTTGTTTAGAAACCACTAAACCTCTACACAATGGTAGACCGCAAACAGGCTTTGTCCCTGGGTGAAAATAAAATGAGTCGCGCCCACCTCGCGGGTCCTATTTAAACATTGTTGTTTATTTTACATACAACTATCATTTTTAATATTAAAAGCACTCGGCGAAACGTTTCGCTGTTATGAATGTTTGTCACGACATTTGAAAATATTTTATCGCTTGTCGGTATGTAAAGCGACATGAGATACGAATCGATTTCAATATTTTGAAATTGGTTCCAATAAATTCTAACGGACAAAATGAAAATTTAAATTGAAACAGATCTTACATTTGATATAAATTTACTATCGTATTATATTTTATGGTTTATGCATGCTGCATGTAAAAGAACGTTCTTGTAACCGGATTTTGGTTCGGAAGCGGTACAATACACGGAACTAACACAAACATGTACTGTGAAAACATTTAGACTGGCACCTCACAATTTGGTGGTGTAAGAGGACTTCTAGCTACTTGGCATGTTTAGTTTTCGTGAACGTGTCAGGCATGTACCGCAGTCAGCAGTGGCCAGTCATGTTTACATAACTCGTTAGCCGGCGAGCGGTATGGCGTCGAGACCGCCTACACGTTAAGTCGCCATTGGATTCGTCAGCTAAATTTTAACCGTAAACATTCTTACCCCGCTCGTACCGAGTCTCCCTCCCCGCATGTCCTGCGCGAGCAATCACGGTGTTGATTTTCGATCCCGACTTAATACATATTCAACGTTGATCTGACGAGACCACATAAATAAATCCGAGTCAGCCTTAAAGTGTCTCATCAATCATAAAGGAGATCCGAGGTGTGGTATGCCGTCGAACGCGACTTTTTTCGCCGCGTCGCCGTTCAGCGAGCGTCTGAATCCGTGACCGAACGAAACGTACGAGTAATGCAATTTTGATTAACTCCGGCGTCGAACGCCTGTTTGCAATCAACTTCGATAATAATGGAGACATTATTTTATGACGTGCATGGCGTTTCAATGTCTTAACAATGCGGCGGTTACCTACCTGTGCGTCTCGTGTAATGCTCTTTTTATGTCGTATTGTCTTTCGTATAATAATGCAATTCAGATACAATGAGTATAATATTAATAAATGTGAAACGAAATTTGAAAGTACTTAAGTATCGATGTGGTTGTACAATACAAATAGAAATAAACGCCAACGAGACTCGATATCATTAACTAGATGAGACTGATCATTCATCAATCATGATCGTGGTAATTGACCATTATTCGATTATCACCGTGGGTAGACGGGATAACGTTATGAAATTTTGGAGTTCATTAATTAGGCAAGCGTCGAGGAATAGTTCCCATGGCTTAAGACAAAAAATATTGTCGTCCTCGATAGCTAATAGCGTTTTCGTAACACGCAAAACCCTCGTAACGCTGACTTTCACTCGCTGCTCAAACAATGGTGTTCTTGGCGTAGCGATACCTATTCACATGATCGAGTCACGCAGACGAACGACTTGTGACTTGTATTGTAGCGATTGATTGATGACTCGACTTGCATAAGTCACCGCACATGTATTCATGTAGCCCTGTAGATACAATTAGCAAATTTTTATCCTGCAATAAATTAACTAATAATCCACCAACATACTATAAATGTAGATCACCTATTTTATAAAACGTTTTCTAAACCATTTTGTTACAAAAAATGTTATTTTTAATTTAATCTATAATTAGGTATCCTGTTATTATAGTGTTTTCCTTGTAATATGATACACGTTATATTATTTTTGTTATCTATACTAATCGTATTAAGCAAGCATTTAAAACATTTCAATATAAACATTACAAAAACCGTAACTATTTTTTAAATAGTCTTACTTTAACGGACGCTGGATACAACTACTGGTTTGAGAAGCTCAGTACGAAATGTTAACACATGATCCTGCACATACCACACAGGTGATATGTAGAGAGGCGCGAACTTAGGGGTAGGTACGAGGCGTGAACGCTAAATCGCGCTCAAATACAGAGGTGTGAAAAGCCTGACCGATCACTCCTAATTGTTGGCTAAGCCGCTTAGCGAGCCATTACTACAAATCCGAGGAACCTCGGCTTTGAAACGTTCCTGAGTTGCGGCTGGAAGTGTTAAATTATGATCCTGGCGGTGCGTTTGAGAAATTGTGTCTACAGAGCGAAGTTTCTGCCACAGTCAATATATTGGATTGGAGTAGTATTTTTTTCAGATAGTTGTTTTTTTATATATTTAATGCCAATATATGGGTATACTACATTTCCAAAGACAATTAAACTCACATCTACCTAAAATGATATTTTCTAAATACTTCATACATTCAGGCATAGGATAGAAGTGTTGTATTTTTCACTCGAATTGCAAAATTGAAGTAAAACTGTTCGAAACACTTGAAGCACCTGTCTAAAGCTTATTTGTATCAGCCTTATAATAGTAGGTTAAGCTTGCTATGTAAAGTACTAACCCAGTACCATAAATATCAGCTAAGTGCAGTGGTTACTACACTACTGTTAAAGAACATACTAATTTAATGTGGTCGCTGCATACATTTGTAAACTAAACTTCACGCTAATTTATGGTTGTTATGAACATTTACTGTACCAACAGGGGGAGATTTTATAGATAGGTAATTATTTTATATAGAAAAATATGTCTTTTGATGTAAAATGTATTTGTAATTTAGGTTTTATATGGAGATGAACATGACGTATGTAGAGCGCGTGTTTTTGTAATACTAAACAATTCTGGAACAATTTAAATAGACATAAAATATTTGTTAATATATTTTTTATTTTATACGAATACGTGGTACGAATGTGTTACGTCCGTCAGCTATTTAAACAGTGTCAAAAGGGATTGCATTTTGCTGCAGAAGTATCGAATATCGATTCGCATGTTGCGGTATAGAGTTACACCTCCGTGCAGCAGTGTGGCGTAGTCGAGCGGAATTAAGCAGTTTAGCTCGAAAACCAATTATTCAGCTCGTAAAGGAAGTCTAGTCGCGTGGTCGGAGGAAGAGATAAAATCTCGGCATAATATATAGATAAATATAGCTACATACAGTACCTAGATGATGTGGAAAGCATAATGTGACTAATGGACGGTTTAAGTCCATTTTCATCAGCGTTAAGAGCCACGCAAGTGTAAGTGCACAAATATTCCGACAGGTATACTGACGTAAATAGAAAACGGCCAATACCTAACTTTAAGTTATTGGAAAGTGCTAAACTCAATTTTAAAAGCTAAAGCATCCAAAACTAGGAATCTATTTAACGTTTTTAAACTGAGTCAAGGAAAATGCCGGGACAACGCTATCTCCATGCATTGTGATCAGTCCTTGTCTTGAGACACCACTAGTATCTTTGCCACCTACGTTCATGTCTCGTAGATGGATGTTAACTAGATAAGAGGAGTCACAGATTGCATGATAAAATCGATTACTTGCGTTAGGACATTCTGCCACTGTCACTGATGTAGAAGTAACCTGAGGTAAGACACCTTATTAAGCGCATTGCAGCCAATTTAGCCTTTATCGGGCGAAATCTTTAAGCTTGAGCTTAGCCACGGGCGGCTATTGTTGTGTCGCCTTAGTTATGGACCTCTTGTCATGAGTATACAAAACGAGTTATAGTAATATGAGACGCAGACGCACTTTTATAGCAGTCTTTGTTCGGGTTAATTATATTCCGGACCTTTGTCCGTTGCTTTAAAAGGATGATATTAGGACAGGAATATTTGGGGCCCATTAACATAGTGACTTAATAATGTCCCCAAAAATAAACACACGAAATTAAAGCACTAATGTTTATACAATAGTATGTGATAAGTGTGAGTGAAATAAGTGATAACAATTAAGCCACCTGTCATTTATCTTAATTCGAGATACATGATCGAAGGTAGTCCCTTTATCGGAACCGAAAAGGGTACCGAAGAAATAAAAACAATCACATGTTACGCGTAGGCATTTTGAAAGGGGCCGCGGCGCGCATAGTTTTTGTGAGTCAAAATCCACTGCTCCTTAGCATTTCATCTCCTTACCTGATCCTTAGCAAAGTATTGATAAGGAACGAATCGCCGAAGAAATCATTGCATGCTTATTTTTTAGCAGTCGAGATTGCGAAGGGCTATAAATGGCGCTGCGAGGCCTCGGGCGGTTGCCATTTGCAATCGGTTATGGAACGGCCGCGAACCTCTTTTTACATTATAATCGGTCGTCCCTGCTCACTCCTTTTTTACTATGTGCCCAGATAGCCGACGATGGTAAACGGCAGTAAATGCAAAGCCTCTATAGGTGTTCCGCAAACGATGTCGAAAAATACGCGCCAAATGCGGACAAACGCCGTAAACGTTCATGATGTGCAATGATTACGATTTCGTCCGTTTACGAGTACTAATATGTCACGTTAGTAAGGAATTTATTGCACTAATCGCGATGCACGTACTTGCATAGAATTTAAATATGAAGTCTCATTTTTGAATACGCAAATCTAGCGACCTGGGTCAATAGTCACATTAAATATTTCGTACCTATAAAATTTATTGGTACAGCAGTGCGACTCCAGTGGAAGTACTTCCAATGTTTGTTCAATGAAGTCTGATGAGCAATCGGTTTCAGGTTACTCGGAGAGTATGATGGATGAATGCAACGTACAAGACCGGACAGACGCCCATCGCATGCACGGGCTCGGGCTTACGGCGAGGCCCGTGCCGCCTCATTAGCCGTGCAACGTCATATTTTAATAATCACTCGCAAATGGATTAAATTACCCGTATACCTGATTTTTTCTACTAGTCGAAACCAGAAGCAATTTCGGAATCAATTTTCATTAGGTAAGATCATCGAATCGTAGACCATCGAATTAACTTTCACTCAAATTTAATTAATAAAGAGTTAATGCAGTACGTAATTCTTAGAAATCAATAAGCGCCAGCATCGTATATTCTCAGCATGGTTCCGGAAGGGCCGCGGTTTGAGCATAAAATACAAATATATGATTTGAATCCATCGAAACCGTCAGCTGAAGAAATATTATAATTTAATGCGTGCTGGGAGGATTGAGTCCCATTAAAATGCAGCTCGTGCGGCGACGGCCCGCGCCCGCGCATCCTCTAATAACGCTTCCAAACCCCCTCATCCATTATTCAAAGGATTCTGATTCTACTTATCCCAAATTCTGACATTTTTGGCGAATCAACTAAGCCCGAGTTTTTATAAGATTTATTCCCTAAACTACGGTCCAAATCCGAAGTTAATCTTGTTCTTTTTACATATCATTGTCTCCTTTGTTCGGTTTCTTAATGTGTTACTTATATAGTTTATTCGTTTACCTGTTTCGGTTGCTGGTAGTTTAAATATTTGATTGAATGTTCCTGATAATAAATCTCAGTGAACGCGCTAACGTCCTCCACTCCCGCTACTAATTGTGGGATGTCACTATTCATGTACAAAACCTGCATTTAGCTGGTCAGTTAACAAACGCCCGAGAATGGTAGCTATCTAAAAAAAGAGTTGATTCGTAGTTTTATTTGGAGGTTCAATTCAACAGATGGGACGATAGGTAAGTATTAATTACACTGGAATTGCTTCGCTTGCGTTCACTTTATCGAAGCATTGTAATTAGCGCCAATAGTAGTGACGCCACGTTTATTGCTTTTTATCAAGACATTTCAATTTTTTATTGAGGCGGCGCTATTTCGTGGTTATTAAAAACCGTCTTTGATATAACAAGTTTTTCCCAATTAATTACTTTTTACTTCACTGTTCATTTTAACACAAGTAATTGCTAAATTGCTTTGTTTTTTATATAGTTTTTTTTTATGTAACGTTGTAATTATTGTATTAACTTCTATACTTTGAATCTAAAAATTTATAGCCTTTAATGATCTGCCTATTATAGACATCCTCACTATTTACACCATACATGGAAACACTAGCTATCACATGCGCTCCTCGTCTCTGGGAGCGAATTGAAAAAATAAACAACTTTACACAAAGAGCGCCTTCATCTGACCCGCAACACAATGCCGACATTACCGACCTACATTCGCTGTTAATTAGACTGTTTCTTTCATAGAAACGTATGTTCAATGTAAACGGAACAATTTAAGCCTTCGTGCATCAAGCCGTCCATTCATAGATGCTTCTTAGGGCACTTACACGCTCCAAGACTGTAAATTGCCTAAAGTCATTAAAATTGAGTAACCTGACTTTACGAAAACATATTTTGCTTTTCTAAAACTGTTATACTTACGTATTCAAAGGGGAAAATCTAGAATACGCAGTGAAAGCCAACGGACCTTCTAATCCGTGTCTACTTGGCACAATACAAGGCTTTTAAGTCCTGTTATCGTTCCGAGCATCTAAACGCCGTACAGCCTTTATTTGCGCGTGCACAAGTCGCCGTTGGTTACGTAGCAGATATTAATTCAAATAAAGCACGACAGCGCTAGCCTGTTGTAACGTTGTTTACGAACTAGGTCATAATCATTACTATTAATCAACGAAAAAACCAAGACTTTATTTGGGTTTCGACTGACTATAAAACGGAACTTTATGAACGGTCCCGCGACGTCGTTCCCAGTAAAGTGGGCACATGGTACAAGCATTAGATTACCCTTCAGTGACGAACAGACACGTTATCTTCGTGATTGAACTTGAGAGCACATAATAAAATATCTCAGTCCGTATGGACTAACCGAAAGATGATAGCGTTGTAATGGTTGTAGCCCCTCGAGTGTCATGGGAACTATGGCAACACTCCGGAAAAGAAGAAACAGACTTCTTTCACACATGTTATGTCAAGGAATGCATATTAGAATGTTTAATGATCAAAATGGGATTTGAGTTTTGATTAATAACTAAGTTACAATTACTATCATTACTGTTCATCCAAACCTTGTTTTGAAATTAAAATTGGAATTTCTTAAATTATACGTTTTCTATTTATCATCTAAAATAGTGTCGCTAGTAAAGAGCCGATAAGATCAAAGACCCTAAGCTATGCAATATTGAACTTGACTTTAAACGTGTGGATCTGTATTAATCATACAATGAACATAAACAATTTGCATTGAATTGCATACCCGGTTGTATACAGTGCATTATATAGTGCTATAGCTCAGCATCTGCATGAATTACGATGGCACGGCGGATTCAACGATTCAACGAGCTCAATAGACAGGCGAGGCGAACGTCTCGAACGGAACACGTGTCGTTGATTGCCCCCAATTGGCGAGCGAATAAAAACAATCGTCGCTTAAAAATAACCGTGATTTCATCCCGCAACATGTGATGTATGTTTTCTCTTAGTGAACCGAGCGTGGTGTTCCCACAGGACCATGTGAAATGTCGCAGCGCCGCGGTCCCATGAAACGCCGAATCTACTCAGAATTGCTAATGACGGTAATGAAAGTTTTGACAATGTGCGAATCCTGACGATTCGACGCGAAGACGTATGTAGGTACATACACGAATGAAATATTCAATTATGTATATCGTATATCATTATGTGTCGCGCATAGGGCCGCTGTATCGTTAATCGTATGAATCAAGCGATACTGAACTGAGTAAGGTTGGTCTTGGATAGGTACCATTCAAGGGCGAATTAGTTGACTGGTGACAAAATTTCTGATGCGTATGGAAGCTTCAAATCAGATTTCAGAGAAGTTCAGATTATATAGTATTGAACAATTTTGAGTAAACTAATTTGTACCAATATGGCCATGTTTACGATTAAAAATAAACTTAATATTTCTAATTACCTCGACACGCCATCTGATAAAGCCTTTCCTTTTTATTTCTTAGCAATATAAATCGAGGAAAGGGAACCTTGTCCCGGAACCAAAATCATTGACGTCATCACGCCCCATTAAATTCGGATGACACCAGGGCACCATATGGATAGCGTGCGACTACTTGGCCGAGCACCGCCATCTGATGGTTTATCAAGCACGCCACGGTATCAACATCCGTGTTACAGCTTTGTGGTTACAAAAATATAGGTCAGATTCAGGAAGTTAAACCGCAAAAATACCATTGCGCCACTTATCGGCGAATTTTCCGTATCTCACTGCTCATTATTCACACGGATTCTATAAGAATAGGTATATTACTAGACTAGGTATTACATGTTATATACAGTTGTTGTTATAATGGTGAGGTACCATAGTCTCGTCGTACCTATTTCTGCCTTATAACAGCAGTGTTCTGGTTTAAAGTTTGTGGTCAGGAAGACACACTTAATCGAAGCGTTCCAACTATCCCTCAGGGATGGATATGCAAATTCTGCGGTCGATCTAAGAAAGAACTTCGATCCTGTCTTGGGTTGACTACATGTGTCCATGGGCGGATCACCACTCTCCATGAGATGGACCGCTACTTTGCAGTCCACCTGATGATAAGTGGTCACTGCCGCCAATAGACATCTGTAGTCAAACTAAGACAGGTATTTCTTAGGTCAACTACAAGTGAGGACTAAGTTGGAACGCCTCGGTTAAGTATGTCTCCCTGATCACATCCTTCAAACCAAAACACAGCTGCATAAACACTGCTGATGTTATAAGGCCGAAATAAGTGTGGCGGTGATGACTCTGGAGTGGAACCGTAAAAAGTTCTACCACCTTCAAGATCTAAAAAAGTTAATCTTTTTGTATTGAATCGATTATACAAACCACCGCTAAGTTTGCGCAATAGATTGTTGTGAAACATCATCGTGTACTCCAGCCTCGCGACGTCCATTAGCTTTCGTTTGACATGCTTCGCCCATTTTGGATTCGCTACCTTGATGTCGTCCTAAAAAATAACAAGTGGGTTATACTTTCAATAAGTCTTATTAATAATTAGTTTCAGTAGTCTTTAGGGCGCACCAACATCGCAATGTGAAATTGAAAAATATTATTTTCCATGTTTAAAGAAAAAAAACTAATTTTAACTTGCTTAAAACGAAGATTGAATACTTTGCTAATTCATTACACAGGTATACAAAATTAATGATAAATTATTTAATTCAATGATCAACAATACATGATCTGTAAAGTTCTTATAACTTTTTCGTTGGATTCCTTAGATTCAGTCTCCCAACTATGTTGAGTCTGCGTGGTCGTTATCAGATAACTGATAAATCTGTACAAGTATTTCTAAATAGATAATTGGCACCCAGGCATAATAATTACTCGGGCTTATGACCCAAATATACCTAATACGAATATGTTTTCTATTAGATTATATGAAAAAATATTCCATAGCTCTCACCTGTATAATAAATAAGTTGTTCAAATAGTATGCCTCTTGCGGTGTACTGAAGTTCGTGCTAGTCATGTGCGCTATCTTGTGGAAGAGGTCCCTGTACGGTTGGAGAAGTCCTTCGTCTATGAACGCCTTCAATATCCTTTGCTTCTCTTGATTGTACCGGGGACAGTTTTCTTCGTACAGTAGCTGTAATCAATCGTAAAGTTTTTGAAGTAAAATTTTTGAAGGTGGTAGAACCTTTTACGGTTCAACTCCGGAGGCACCACCGCCACACCTATTTCTGCCTTATAACAGCA
>DWTF01000561.1:0-11385 GCA_018250225.1 Udranomia kikkawai
CGTATTTAATTATATAGAATAGTTTGTCACAATTTTTTCTGAATAAAAAATGCACTATTACTAGATAGTAAAAATTATATTATGCCCTTACATCTAAATAAATAAAGCAGAAAGTATGGATATACTTTCCTAGTCAAGAAAAGACTTTTCCAAA
The DNA here is from genome assembly GCA_018250225.1 of Udranomia kikkawai. Lineage (NCBI taxonomy): Eukaryota > Metazoa > Arthropoda > Insecta > Lepidoptera > Hesperiidae > Udranomia > Udranomia kikkawai. Next base: position 155 of record DWTF01000561.1, read on the forward strand.
TCGTTTAAAAGACGGAGTTCTTAGTAAACAAACATAAAGAAATAAAGCCGATTTAACAACCTCCTTCTTTGTCGGTCAAAACAAATGAAACATTGTTTACCATTTTAAAAGCTCTCATAGCTGATACTGCGCCACTGGCTTAGCTGTGAGGTTATTTTGCGGGGCGCTATGAAGCAACCTGCTTGTGCAAGCCTTGGTATTTGTTCATGTATCCAATATGGTGGGTACGGTGTTAATTACTAAACTAACATACCATTCCGAATAAATTTTTACGAGCAAAACTTGCACGAAGCTTTTACTTCCGTTGAAACTGAGAGAATTTATACTTAGAAATTGTAATATTAATGTTTGGTTGTATTTTATATGAAATCATAAATAATGAGCTTTTGTTACAAAGATACGAATAATTTGATCTATAAGAAATGAGTAGTTGTGATTGCAATGGTTATTTTCTTACTCATTCGCAAATTTATGTTTTCTCTTACCCAAACTACTTATATTTGCTTCTATGTCTCCGAGGGGATTTATTGAGAAAGACCGTGATGTCCCAATCTGCTACCAACTGAGCTGAATATTGTAGTAACCATAGACTATATCTGCATTAGGATTTTTATTACGGTATGTTTCCAGAATGATCGTAGTGTGCCTAATTGTAAATGCTTAGGTTTAACAGCATTGACTCAATGAGTGAATCCTAAAGTAAAATGATTGTATCTGTGCACATACTACTAAAGTAGCCTCATTTAACTTATTGACACTTTTTACGTCGCCAATGAAACAGTTCACAAACTCAGTTAATAACTTAGAAATCGATAACCGATACAATTTGTAGGGATTGCGGTCTAGGTCTCGGCAAGACCTGAGACCTGAATTACTGTGATTGCAGATAGATCGAGCTTTCACTGCGTCGGTAATACGATGCCTTATATGAGATCTGTGTGGAAGATTTGGGTTCGAATCAATTGTCTCAAGTCACATGTGTTTTTCGGCTTTGAATATTTTGCGATCTGTTTGGAGACCTTCTTACTGCCTTATACTGCCGACAGTTTTAAAAATCATAGTGGAAATAAATGTACTTTTTTGTTTTCATAAACAAACTAACCATGACAAAACGATTGTTCAAGGTAATTATCTTATTCTTTTTAAATGATTTGCAAATGAAGACGTGTTATATACAACTAATATAATGCATAGATACCCATAGAGTTTGAATGATCAGTACTTCTAAAGAATAGAACGTTACTTAATCAAGACAACAATCATGAATTATTTGATTTGACGCGATCACTGCCGGTCACACCCACATATAAGAAATTCTAAAGTTGATAAGTTGAATCCGAAGTCGACAACAGTCGTTGCTTCCCTTTACATTAACAATAACTGAGAAAGTCGCACTTTTCCTTATTACACCCTTAAAAGGTGTCATATAAGGCAGCCGTTATAGATGTAGCGATGTGAATGTGTCAGTCAAAGCGCGAAAACTTAAAAACAGTGAGAAACATTGCAGGGAAAAACAGCTAGACTACTTACAATGTTTGTCAGTCCTGTACACGGCCATACAAAAACCATCGTAAGCCAGAACGGGCATTGTTATCGAGTGTTTTGACCTTCGCTTTTCCCCGCATAAATTACGAAGCGATTAGCCCCACTACGGCTATCTATAGCTAATTAACAATGCATTTACTGGGTATCATAACTCAGGGTGCGTTAGGCTGTGTACACACTGACGGTTGGTAGCTCTTTGGCAAAATATTGTGTTGTAAGAAGCGGCTTCTGAAAATCAGGTCTGTCTTGAATTGGAGTGCGGCAGTGTTGTAGAAAAATAAATATATGAAACGTTTTTGTTAACGATGCGACAGGAACAAAATACTTCAGGAATCTTGCTTATTTGACAGTGGACCCTGATGAGTAAAACCGATAAGACGATATATCCACGTACTTCTTCTTAATTTTTTGCGCAAGAAGTATGTGGTTTGTGTTTATGTACCATTAGAAATAACTACTCGCGTTAGAATCTCTTAATTCGCGGCCAGATGTTGACAATCGCCGCCGATAGTCCTGTCGCTTATCCGCACCGGGCCTTAATAGAAAGTGGGGCAGGCTTATTTTACATGGCAACATTGAAAACCGCGGGAAAGGAACAGGTATAGGCGCCGTTCTACTCTGATAACGCGTCACGCCGCGCGCGCGCCGCCGTGTGTGTAGCAGATACCTACTTGTTAGGGGACACCCGATTGTCGTATGATATCTGCAAATACCTTATTTGCCAATGGCTGAACTCATTTGCCAATGGTTGCCAATGGACGCTGTGGTTCGGCGGGTAGGTGCTTAAGCTGTTTCAGTTCTGGATTATAAGCGACTGGGATTTCGGACACTTCTGTTTGGTTGAAGTAATTGTCATATTTCTTGATCGGAATAAAAATTATTTTGCCTAGTTGAGGTCGGATAAAGCAATTCCAGTTTTAGACAAACCACTTTGTAGATAGATAAACAGATATGTCAATGTATGTCTACTTAAAATTTAAGCTTAGAGATTTCTGCTAAATATTTTACATGTTTAAGTTTCAATTCATTATCCTGTGTGGCATGTGACATATCTGCTTAGCAGCCTTCCAAAACCGGCGCCAAATGCGTTAAAATCAAATATTTTGAATTCCTCTAAATAAATCTATTAACACAAGAGACACCTTTGAATTGCGTTTAAACTTATGTATAAACATTTTACAGATTGGGAACAATTTATTTGACGTTACATTTACTTTCCTTTTTTACTATAAGTAGGTACTTTTATGGTGTATTATAATAGGTAAAAGATAGCAAAACTTTCCCAAAAAGGTTCTAACAACTCCTCAGATAGCAACGCATTTGTAGCCGATCTAAGAAACAACTTCAATTAAGACTTAGGTTAAATATATAGATGTCCATGGCGGCAGTGAGCACTTACCATCAGATAGACTTATTCTTCGCTACCTGAATGTTATAAAAACAGAAAAGTCCCCAATAAATCTTTGGATTTCTATTGATAATACTTTGTTATGAGAATAAGTCCTCGAACGAAGCCCGGCGTAACTATGTGTCTCGGTCTAAAACAGTTTAATGATGCGTATGACTGGTATTGCTGGACGCGCGTCGCAATAAATATGTAACATGCATTCTATTTGTCGTTTCGAGCATTAAGATCGACGGCCACGTTGTGTGTGTGCGTCAGGACATCATGTGTGCGTCAGGACATCGTGTGTGTGTCAGGATTGTGTGTGCGTGACATCGTGTGTGAGATGCAGTGTTTGTTCTTGTAGAATTAGCTTTAGGGCATGTGAGAGTATTGCGTCTATGTTAAGTAGTGTTGCTTCTGGATATCTGTAATTAAATGCAAGAACAGATGAGTTACGATTTGAAGCGCGGCTTTGTGCATCGTATACTATAAGAAATAGTAAGCGGACGAACAGACAGATACGATTGGAACATAGTATATACCTGTATGTGCATAGTTATGTTTTGTGATAAGAAATGTGTTGAAATGACAATCAAAAAAAGGGATAACTTACTTCACAAAACTTCAGTATTACGTTTCAGACCGTACACAGCCAAAAAAATCAGTTTACATGTTTGGTACTGCGTACTGAAACTTTGGACCGCTAATTAACCGTTAAAGATAATTCCGTTAGAAGACTAGTGTGCATTACTACTACAGAAAGTATAGCGATGCTCTTCAATCTTCTTCTTCAATTCTTCATACATCGTTTTACAGCACCAGACGTTAAAGTAACAACGCCAGCTAACGCAGAACTCGGCTGGGCAGCGGCGTTATGTTTTTGTGCGTTCCCGGCGCACGCAATGCGGAAGCCTCGTGCGTCGGCCGCGGGCAATTTGAGTGTAGATGCGCTCATGTTATACTAAACTCCACACACTTGTGCGAATGCAATCAATGGTTATACCATTTTGTGGGCAGTTTTTTTGCACACAAAATGGGTTGAATCTTTTTTTCTATAATGCTGAGGGAGTGAACGAGTAGTTTGCCTGGTGGTTATTGGTTACTCCGCTTGTGAGATCGATTTCTAGGACTTCTTTTCGGAGTCGTATTTCGATATCAATTGCTATTGTTAAGATGGATGTCGTTAGTTAGTTATCAACCCATTTCTAATCATTTTAAAGACATCAGACTTCCGTCGTTTTTCATCATTTTACAGACATCATACTATGTATGTCGATGTAAAGATATAACGATAAATAATTATTTATGAATATTTTATCTATATCAAGTTCTGCCGAAGAAAATAATTGCCTAGAGCTATACTAACAACTTTTATTTCCCGCGCTAAATAATGAAGATGTCGATTCGTTAAGCCTCCGCGATCCTGTTCCTTGTACATTTATAATTATCATTCCGCCCTATCGAATACCTATCCGTAATCATGTGTATATTGCAACAAGCGAGCAAAAAGCTCTATCGAAGCTCCTATCAGTAGCTAGACGCAGGAGCTTTCCGCGCGAGCTTAGAGCGTATCGATAATATGTTAATTAGCTTTTTTCACAGCACAATGAACGACCATCGCACGATCCCATCCAATCCCATTATAGGAGTAGGAAGTGGCGAGTACACCCTCAATTACCACAAAGAAATGGAGTAGCATGGGTCGCGTTAGTACACACTGCCTGAGCGAGTGGTGAACAAGTGTAAGCGCAAGTGTCACGTATTGTTAAGATTAAGATTCATACATATACTCATGGGCTAAGTGTGAGGACCATATCGTAAGTAAGGTTGCCATACATTTATTTGTCTTTTATACATTCAAATGTTTGCAGCTCCTTTATATTTCAGATTATAAGAAAAATATACCTCTCCAATATGGCTACATTAAAAAAAATATGAAGAATAGACTTAATTTAATTGTTTTCCTTTCTCCGCCCATCAAACTCTTGCCTGCGCCCTAAATTGCTTACTTTGTTGGCTTTGTGCAATGTTTCAGAGAATTTGTTCATATACAAATGAAATGTTATTATTCATTAACTGTCACACACAAGTACACAAAAAAGTGTTAATCAAAAATTAGTAAGTGTTGAAATGTGTTTATTTGTTCACAATACGAGACCTTGTGTCCGGTTAAACAAATACGTCAACTTTGTTGGCTGGCTGTCTCGCCCAGCCGTGTGTAGCACACTCCGTCGGCGCATCCCGCACATAACACTAAATCGCGGCAGAGTGCGACACGCCCTCAGTTAATTGGCGCCCAAGCGTGGGCTTGCATTGCTTCCATTACTCGTGCTTCCTTACCGACTTGCCACTGAGTAACACACGCCCTGTGCTGCTGTAATGTCGACTATATTTAAACAGTTCAGCTGCTGTAAATCAAATTTAATGTGTATGTATAGAATCTGACTTAGGAAAACAATCTCGACGAAATACATCTTTTATCGGAATTGAGTGATACCATTGTAGTACATCGGTTATGAAAACTGTCTAAAATGCTTACTTGTATACCAAGGCACGCTTAATTTGTGAATTCATGGACTCCGAGGGATAAAAGCTAAAAATTCATCAAACTATTCTGTCTAATAGCCTTAAAGACTCGACTACTAAAGTTGTAGGTAATGCCAACAGTGACCAACTTAACGAAATAAATGTGTATCCTACTCTATTCTATTCTATAGCAAAAAAGTGGTCGCATAATTACTTCAATAGCCTTCCAATAAATTACAGATAATTCTACAATCCTCGCGAAAACTACTATCTATCTTCCGGAAATAACAACAAAACAAATGATTCATAATACCAATAAGACAATCCCTTGCTTCCTAGTAGCGACGTCCGGTCGCCGGTAAGCAAATATCATTTAAAACCCAACCGGACTGGCCACGATTTAATCATATTTTAAATGGAGGGTAAACCTATCGTAACCCCGAGCAACGGCGGTTGATAAATAGGAGAAAGTGTACTTATTTACTGAATACATTTAGTGGCGCGGCACCTCTCGCTATCAGTGACCGCGGCCCGGGAGCTTCGTATCTATTACATCTGTTACAACGCTACAGATGTTTGTACGGTTGTACGTTGAAAGCTCGACGTTGAGATAGCGGCGGTAGAAATCTCGGTGTTGAAGACTGTGGTGGAAAAGTATGGTCCTCCACTATGGGTTCATTTGAATAGTAATGCTTTGAGTGCGTCTCAAGCCCCAATCCTACTCGTTCATAGAAAGAGCCTAATTCAAGTCAAGAGTGAATAGGCTTCTTCTTGGCAAGCGTGCTCCATCGTAGGCGGCATCTCACTTACCATCAGGTGAGATAGCAGTCAGACGCAAGCCTATAAACGCATAAAAAAGAGCTGAAACTTAAATTGTAAACGGTGTTTAATTAGTTACACAATAATACAACAATTAGACTTCTATTCTTACGATAATTCACTGACACACCACGAATCTGGTATGAACACTCTAATTTTTGCTTTCAGTAAATTTTATTTCAGTAAAAGAACTCTATGAGAATGAACAAACAAAAATTCACACGGTCAATGTCATAAACTAACTGAAATACAAATCGTGTCAACGTTTCAATTCTAAGCTTCAAAGTGAAAAATCACTCCAATTTCTATTGTTAAGTATTTGAGTGTGTGTACTATTCGGTACAACGATGTACAAATATTTAAGATCACACGGCGCAAAGGAAAACCCACACTATGTCGCTAACAAGAAGACGCAACGTTCGTTTATCGCAGACGCGAGGCTTGAAACAGATTTGACGACTCAATGCAGGGATAAGTGGGTACTAATTGGGTGTTAGTTAACACGGCCTGACCTTCACGTAACGGTTATGTTGCTTTACGGTAAAATTACTTACTTATTTTCCGATAATATATTGCGAGAGATGAGGTGTGAGAAAGGGTTTTAATTGGAAACATGCTTGTGTGTTTATATAAATTTGTTTTTGTTAGTTATTCAAATTTAAATAGGTGATTTTAGGAGTAAGTAGTAGTGTAGTAATGTAGTTTGCAGGCAGGACAATAGTAATTTTAAGTGTAAATTCTTTCTAAGTGCATCTTTACTTGCCCGAAATAGCTTAAATAAAAATCTGCTTCTAAATTTTCAGCTTTATGCGTAAATTTCTAAGTCTAGCAATGTGTTTCGAAATAAATGTATCGAAAATGTGTAAAAGCCTCGAAAATGCGTGACACTATGATTTTCATATTACGAATCTCAAACACGATCTGTCCGACAATAATTCGACGTTCGACCGGAATGACGTTCGAACGACCGCTTAATTGACCCCCCATCGGTCATGGATCAGATCAGATCGGTCGGCCGACTAATCCGGCGCGCTTGCGGCTTGAGATCGGCTACTCGGTGGCCCTAATTACTCGCTGACCCAATTAGTCATCTCGATCAGGTTACGGTTTGCGTCCATTGACGACTAATCCGCCGACAAATTTGTTATTACCGTTTCGACAAAACGTATGTCTTACGCATTTTTTGCTTATAAATGCATTAGTTTCAATTTGAATCAATGCGATGCGGTGAAATAAATATTCGAGTTGTGATCACCGTGGTTACATTAACAGCCCTAGATGAAATGATTGTAACTTCAAATTAGTTCATCAATAATAGCACAACGTCGGTAGCGACTTCTATATAAGTACACACATAATATGTCTCCTATACAAACTCAGCTTTTTATCAGCGACGCCGTGCATTTAACCTATTAATCAAGTAACAATTTCTCGTTCGCGAAACACTCTTCGCATTCGTATCACAAGCCAGCGAGCTAGTTAGCCGTGGTGGCTAATCGGTCGCGCGATACATATCGGCTCTTGTCTTCGGCTGAGTAATATCGCCTGGCGAATTATTCGACAGTTGTCGGGCATGATACGGGCGGGCGCATTCCCCCGGTATCTAATGCCAGATCGTTGGCCGCCATTCCAGAGATAGGTCGGTTCCATTGCTCAACGGGAGCGATGACGACCAGATGTTGGGATAGCGTGGAACGCGCCCAGATTGGATTAGAATGCTGGGGACTAACGACTTGTTAGGGTTACCTTTGACGAGGTTTTACTCGTGTGTATTGACAATTTTGCTACTTTCTGGTTCAGTCAATTCAACTAGTTCGATCGTATAATTTTTATTGTTAGTCGATTTACATACACATGTGTGAATATTGCACACAGTACCTACATAATAATAATTACTTAACCCTCCAACCAACGACAGAACATCATTCTTATCAGGGGTTAGTTACATGTGTCTATGGGCGGCAGTGAGCACTAGTTACTGACATACCCATGCTACCGACATGTTATATAAAAACGAATCATACATTCAAACATCATCGAAGTAATCGACAGACTAGATTCATACACTTCCTAGATTATCCAAGCGTTCTACGCTGTCGCATATAAATGTGGCTGTGAAAAATTTCACACCTATAATAATGAGCGTGTATTAAACATGCATCACACATGATGCAAAATTACATGCATATTGAACCGTCGTGCCACCCACATGCATAATGTGAAGTGAATGTTAGAAAGTCATTAACTGATTGTCATGTCTACGAGTGTGAGCACGCGAGCATCATTTTGATATACGGATGTTAATTAGAAAATATGTATAATAAGGATGTACGTCGTTGTGTGTTATCGATGTGATGTACCTAAATTGATTGGGTTCGGGAAGTAAAGTAATGATTGTCGAAGATTAACGATAGACAGTCACAACACTACTCTAGAATACTCGATGTCGTAGTGCAGTGGATAAAGCGTAATGTCGAAAGCACAAAAAAGGTCTAAGACCAATAACTAAATTAAACTTTTAATTTATTCGTTGGGAACTAGGATCCTTCAAGCAGTAGTCTGGAATTTCATGGTACAGTGGCGTGTGTGCTAAACTCGTACATAATGCAAAGACAATGTCAACAAAACATTATGCAACTAATACAAAGTGTTATAGTTATAATTCATTTATGTATTAACAAAGTCAAATTAGTAGCTATTGGCAAGAGGCAAAAACACCACTATGTCTATCTACGAGAAAGTATAGCTTGCAATTGAGTATAATAAAAAGGGATGACACTATTGTCTCTGTTCACCACACATTGGAATAATACATCACAGATTTTAGGTGTCAGGACTTCTAACTATTTAAATCTTTGCCTTAGAATATTGGAATAGAACGTAACGAAGGCACGCCTCAAAGCAGATTTCTTTTGCCGCCTTATCGGTGTAAATTACGACATTTTTCCAGTTTTCGCTTCCATAACCCATGTGAAAGTGTTTGATGCACGGACGTCCACCTCGCGTTTGCCGAAGGAAACCCGCATTCTGTAAGCTTTCACGGAAAAAAGTAACTTTGTACTTACTTATCTCGGGACTAGAGTCGCCATGTTAGAGCTTATGCCGGGACAATAATATTGTTTATATAGCTAGTCCTGTGTACGTACTGAGGATGGAAATCTCGATAAAATGCTGCTGTATTGTGTGGAATTGTTCTTGTACCCAGTGTGGACCTACAAGGCTAAGATGTACCCTACATCAAACACTGGAAAGCACACCAGAGAGCAAAGCTGGCCAGCAAATTTCTAGACCGCTTAGAGCCGAAATCGGCTCTGAGGCATCATTATCAAGTTTTTATGAGGCTAAAAGTGAATACAGCAATGTGGGTTTTTTCAAAACAAACAAGAATCTCTTTTTCATTGTGTGGCTGTATCGACTCACTATCGTTAGATAAACACTATTTTAATACACTTTTTCAAAATTCAAAAGAATTCTATTGAGCCTATGTGGAGTTCGATGTCAGTCATATTTTGTGGTAGGTTCGATTATTCTCTCAGAAAGACTATAAACAATCAATTTACCACTTCGGTACTAGAACAGCTCCTAAAAAAACGGAGACTGATCGAACCTTGCACAATCCTGCAATTTCCTGCCCGACGTGTGGCGACGCTAGTGCATTAGCGGCTTGCGCAGAATAACGAGACGACTTTTTTCCGCCAAACAAGTTCTGTTCCCGGGATATAGATCCGAAATTGGAAGTGCAGCGATGTACGAGTTATGCAGCTAATGCAGCTAGACCCTTCCTGCAACGAACGAGATCGCGTCAACTTGAGCCAATAATTGGCTGGTCGGCCGCTGACGTGTTGGGCTGGTGACTAAGTTTATTAGAGCGGCTATAGTTATAGCTAGTTGGCTGGTTGGCTGGTTGGTTGTTGGCTTATTTTGCTTTACTGATAAAATTGTTGAGACCTTTGGATTGGTCCAACCTTTCATATTTCCTAATGTCTAATTGGATTAGCTTATGAATCATCTCATAGTTGTTGTTTGGCAATAGGCTTTTGATTCCTGGTTTGAATGCCTATTTTTATGCAGCTGTGATTACGTAAGAAAATGCAGTTCGTCTGATGTTTAAAAATTACTGCCGCTGACAAATGGAAATAACTCTCGAGCGATTTAACGAACGGGAAGAAGTAAATGGAGCAAGATTGTTTAGTTGTCTGGAGCATGGATGTTGCGTAACTTTATTGCTTATGTACACTATAATAATACTTTTAGGTACTTTTACTTTTTTTTTAATTTTGAAGTAGCAAATGAGCATGCAGTCCACCTGATGGTAAGTGGTCACTGCCGCCCATGGACATCTGTTGTCAACCTAAGATAGGATCGAAGTTCTTTCTTAGATCAATCGCAAATGCGTCGCTACCCCTGAGGACTAAGTTGGAATGCCTCGGTTAGGTTTGTCTCCCTGACAACATCCTTCAAACCAGAACACAGCAGCACGAACACTGCTGTTATAAGACAGAAATTGGTGTGGAAGTGGTATGCTGTGGTGGAATGTTTTGCAAATAAACCGATTGAGACCTCAAACATCACGCAGAAGGTTGCCTCCCTTCTGTAGGCCTCTGAACTCTCGACGTAGGCGTTCAATTAAACACAAACCCATGTAATATGACAGACATATGTCAGTGTCCATAATATAATTATCGTCATACCCACCGGACCGGACCGGACCGGACCGTTACATAAGACGAAAGCTACGGGACGACTATTTGAACAAGATACGATATTATTTAACGGAGAAACGTTGACGACATGATTAGTGAATTTAGGGTTTCCAGCTATGGTTGTTGCATATATCTGGGTGGGTATATATCGCACCTTTAGAATTGTAGTGACCTAATCCAAAATTCGTATTTTCTGGTAAACGCTAAAAATGTAATAGAAGAATTGGCCATTTTTCGGTTATAGTACTATA
>DWTF01000562.1:0-11384 GCA_018250225.1 Udranomia kikkawai
GCGTTAAAACTCATGACGTATTGCTATGCTAAAAAATGAATTGATTCACATTTCTAAGTGTTTTATAAGTCAGCTCTATTGACTTGAATATAAGATTACACTTTTGTACCTTTTTTGGCTAATCATAATGAAAAAGAGTATTTTTATATACCGCAAAATAGTTCAATCGTTCTAGAAAGCAATAGAAGCAGGAACTCAGATAAAAAACCTATCTGAGAACAGTTAAAAAAACAGTATTCCTTGTGTGTTGATGATGCCTACCCACGACTTCCCTGCGACACGTAAACGTTAAAAGTCATAAAATTAATCGCCAAAATCTAAATTTGTCGACGATATGCGTTTTGTGAATGGCCGTTCTATTTATACGTAGACGGAACCGCTTTTGTGAGTGTGGATGGCAGTTGTGCCATCGTGAATTGATGCTGTAATCGGCTCCATACTCATTAATAACGTTCTCGCGCGTAAAACGGAACCGTTTTATCTCCCGTATTTGTTTTGAGTGTTAATTTATTTCTTCATTCACCATAATGCGGTTGCGAAAATAATTAAAATTTATTTAAGGATATTCCACTGATTTCTATTAAATAAAACGGTTTCGTGTGCCATTTTGTTCAATGTTCGAAGGCGTAGTAAGAAGTATTTTCTACAAGATAACCTTATGATGTTAACGTAACGGAGGGTAACCTAATTTAAGGATCCTAACGAAGGTAACCCTAACAATGGTTTGATGTTCCCCTAGCCCCTTCTTTGTACATAATAACGTTTAGAGATACGGCTGGATACCAACCGCCCTAGTGGAAGTCCCACTGACACGCACAAAACGTGCATCTGTCGTATTACTCTTAGTCAAGGTCCTCTATGCTTCTAATTAAAATGATCCGTATGCTGTAACCCGACATATGTGTCATGAACATGAAATCCTAGATTTCCATGGCCAACAAATGACAAGAACACTCAAACCGAGAACAGAACTCATTTAATCTCATCTCAAAAATGATACCCACTAGGATCAAACCCAGGCCTTCGAAACAGCACTGCCTGAACCACTGTGCTACACGAGCCATTCACATCATTCATTCAAATGCATAGCACTAGCTAGCTGGCTAGCAACACGTTCTCTGTTTCGGTGATCAAACACAAGATTGAAGAAACAAGCGCGAGCCGGCAGCAACTAACTACTAAATTAACGAACGTCAGCTTCACATCCGCGACAGGAAAACAGCACTTGCGTGCACATTGTGGACGCACTTAGACCTGCGAGACAGAACAATTTGTTATGCGTCACGGCTAATGTCAATTCGTCTTCGTTAGCTCGATCAGAGCTGCTAGTTTGTCTGGGATGAGCGGGATGGCATAATTAGGGCCGTAAACTTTGATTTTCGTGTGTACTTCTCCGTGGTTTTGCGGAGAGAAGAGTTTTTGGTATCCGAAAGTCGAGTCATATTTTTCTTCCAAGGTACCTTTTAGTTAGTCGCAGTTAGATATGCTATGCCAGTTTCCTATCGGTTGATGTGAGAGGTTTTATATTGCTAATTGTGGTCTGAACACTTTCACATTGTATTCTAGTTAATTATTCAATATAACTCATCTTTATCTTCTTGTTCTGCAGTCTGCACCAAGAGATCAATTATGAACGCCGTGAAAGTCGAGCATGAATAATTTCGTTGCAAAGTATATATCTTACAAAGTTTTTAAGTTCACAAAGAGCAGTGTTACCAACCAGCAGTAATAAAGTTCCTGTGCTCTTTCTTGGTATCATCACCTCGAATAGTCGCATGGTATAGTATGGTAAAAAATGTTTGTCCTCATGTTACGATCTTCAGAGCAGGAAGTGTACTTATTTCAGTGCAACCCGAGACAGTCCTGTATAATGAGCTTTCATAATAGAATTAAAAACAAAACTTAATTTTGTTAATTGATTGACGAATCCAAAAACGGAAATATCAAACTACATTTCGGAACCACAAAATCGTTTCAACCATATACCTACGTAGAAGACCGTATAAATTAGTAATTGAAGCATGTTTAGATTGATTGGTAAATACTGCTGAAAGTTTATGGGTAATTAACATATGAGGCAATAAGGTCGCGAATGGGTGCGAAAATTTACATGGCATTAATTTCATATTAAGTTCAGTCGGATTATCACGTTCACGGATATGAGCACATGTTGTGTAACTGATGTATGGTAATCTGTCGAACGCGTTAAGGGTGCTATACACTGGTTCTATAGTAATCATGGTGTGTAACACTAATGTAGGTATTATTTTGACGAATATTTTCAGTGTTTGGATAATGAAAACTAGTTTGCATAGTTTTACACTCTCTGTTGGCAGATCTTAAATAGATCTGTCAATGTTCAGTTTAGTAGTATAGTTGGTTCTATACGCAATTAGCCAATATCATAAATTGGAAAACAAACTAATGAAGGAGCAAAAAATCATACGAGTACAAGGCATATTCAATAGAACAAGTAAAATAAACAAATACAATAACACCGAATTTTTTTATGCGAAAATAGTGAGCACAAGGGCCTAGCAATTTTGTTACTATTTTCTAATAAATCTGTATTTGGATTATAATCTTATTAAAACTTATTTATTAGTGCTATCATTAAACAAGAATAGCTTAGTAATAATAACAATAATGTGTAACTTCTCCACTTGACAGGCGCTATTTCGCGGAAAAGAATGACAAATTAATAACAGATTTGTGCCAGATGCCTGACATACAACTCAGTAATTACGTCGTTATTCACGGGATTAATTACCGCCTTGCAGGTGGACGGTATGTATACAGCTATGCATCTCACCGACGCAACATTTCTTAACTCTGATAAGGAATATACTCGTACGTGTGTATTTTGACAGCGAGATAAGAATCCGTAGACGCCACATATCAAAATTTTTGGGTAAAAATCAGGATGTCTTGATAAGTTATGTCGTTATCTAGCGCAAACATAGATTTTAACTCTGTTGGCTCAGATTTGACGGGATAATGGAGACGGGACATGAGAATCGGCTTTAACATTTTTGTGTTGGGAATGTAAACATGGGCGGTGCGAAACGCGTAATTAAAAATTTCTGGTCTGATTAAGGACGTGTAAAGTTTGATAGAGTTTGTTTAGGGGTTTAACATAAAAAGTTGTTATTTCCGAATAGTGATTTTTGATCCACCTCGACGTATTTATTTTTGAATGGAGATATTCAGTATTAAAAGTGAGGGTCCTTTTTGTAAGAACAGTATTTTAAATGGGGGCTGGGAAAAATTGTTATATTCAAGAATCAGCAAAAGCTAAAACATACATATAAGAATATTCAAATCATGACTTTTTTATTACTTCCTAAATGTTTTTACCTTTTAACATGTATCATTTCGTGTGTTGACATGAATCAAAGTTGTAATGCAAACATTCGTTATCAAAATCAAACAACGTGCGAAACTTATTTCCTATCGTGATAAAAATGCTGCGTAAAACTAGAATTTTTATTTTGGGAAAGTAAAAATAATCACATGTTACAATATATTTAGTTACATACTATTTTTATCATGTGAAGGATTTAACAAACTGACGTATTTATAGAGATCAGTCATTACTATAATAAGTCACTATCATTAAGCTTCGTATTAAATTTATTAGGTATTAACGTGACAGCTATAAAATATGAGTCTGCGACTGAAATAGCAGCGTCTATTTTATGAATTAACCAGTAGTGCATTGTTGAAATAAGTTCAGATATATCGTTACTGGTAACATTGAAGCGCGTATAGCCCCGCTTGTGTATGGCACGAGATCGACCAAGACCAATCGACCAAGTTAAGCGACATCGAGCGCGGTCAGTAACTGGATGGGTCTGACCGATAGTGACATTTTCATGCGCGTTTCGTGTTTCCGAGGTCACGTTAAGCAGACGGTTCGGATTGTTGTACATCAGAAGTAGTCGTTAAAACCTTGTCAGAGTATATTTCGGGTATTTGAAGAAAATCGACAGATTTGCGATTTACCATTACTTTCGCCTTTCGCAAATACTTTGAAATTAAAGTATGAAATTAAAGTAATACCTGTAATTTTATTTATCAGTCCGGCGATCATAATTTTACGGAGTGATTTTTACTCTTAAATACGGTGGCCTCAATTCGACTTTTATCTTGAAAGTAACCTATTCATCAGTACTTAGGTAATACTATCTTAATAATGCAAATATATCGTAATTACATCTACATAACATTTAATAAGTTTCGTTTATTATTACAATTGAATTGTATTTCTAAATGGTTTGTAACCGCGATCTGAGCTGTACAAATACAATTTACACATTGCAAGCGCCAGGTCGAGGCGTGACAAGAATCTCCAACCGAATGTCAATACTAAGCTTCATTTGGACATTTTCTAAATTTGCATACCCGAACAAAATAGCCCCGCGTACCCGAACAAAATCGCAATAATTAAATTATACGCGATTCGATTCCGAACGTAACATATGCGATGCAGGAACGCCTCTTGAATTGCGCGCTCGGAAATATTCCCGATCAATTGAACACCAGAATTGAGTAGGACGCGCTTAGTTTACGTTCGGTTTAGAGCGTCCCTGCTTTGCCAAGGAATAACAGTCGTATGGTAATAACGACTCGGGAGCAGCGGAAAGTCTTAGAACTACGATACAGGAGGTCAGTGCAGCTGGCATGTATTTATTCAAATGTAGATGGGAGCATGAATAAATTAGATGCAATATCAATGCCAGATAACGTCAGTAATTGCCCTATAAAGACGCGAAACGACGTCACAACGCCTAGAAACGCAATTACGTCGGCGAGCATACTCTCACGGACGCACTCGTGGCTATAAATGTTTTGTACCACCCTTATCGTCTAACATATCCGACGCTTTAGGGTGGTAAAAATCTATTTGCAAAAATCTGCGCACGAGAATTTTTATCTCGTGTTTTATTTTTCTAGACGGCGATTGTTGGCTTTTTATTTTTGACGGATACCGCTTCCGTGGAAGAGGAAGGAGGATTCATTCGAAGTGAAGAGATTACAATTGCTCACAAATACATGTCACTGATACACGCACTGTATGCACCTACTACATAACGCTGTAGTACTAATTTGAGATCATTGATGCTGTTTAGGATCAACGCAGTGCTCTGTTGTTGATCTTTAAGGTCGTACGCATAAACTCTGACTCTGTTTCTGGCGATTTTATCTCGCTCTCCGTTAGTTTATGGGTTAAATATGTCTCCATTGCGCTAGATTATCGGCTTCTCTCATATTGTTGTCACGAGATATCAGTGGCAATTGTTATAAAGCAATAACAATTAGGATATGGCAGTTTTTACATATAACATGGTTGCTTTATCGTCAAATTATGTTTATGAAAAATCCAATGAGTAATACGCTAAAGTAAACTATTAGAAAAAAAACCTTTCCATATAAAAAGTAAGTCATTACACGCCGTATAATAAGATAACTGCGTTCGAGCCAAACGAATGACAATATGGAAGCGTTCGGTAAAGCGTTTCCAGAAAATGGGATACGGGATCATAAAGTGTCCTCACTTCATATGAGTATAACTCAAAAATTTGGCTGACTTCATGGTGCACGGGCACAAATGGAAGTGCATCCAGTAATATGGTCCACAATGTATGTCGGATTTAGGATATTTTCAAAGCTTCCTAAAGCTTGAATAAATACGGTCGTAGTTCACGCGTCTGGAAATTCCGTCGCGATGCCTTGCAAATTCCTTCCATAAGGCGGACTGTGGTGTCGGGAATTTTCCGATAGTCGACGACGTTATTAATAAAGAAATGTTAGATTGAATTTCCCATAAATTGAGCGTGAGAATTACCGTTTCCATATTTAACACTTACCTAACTGTATGCTTAACTAACTAACTTTTCCTAGCTTTCTAAATTTGCTATTTTTATACTTATGCAAAGTTGACCCATCTAATTTTCGGCGGTATAAATAACTTCTCATCAGATCAACCTGAGGGAATGTATTCAATGACAGATTAGGTGAGCTTGAAGAATTTATAAACACATACCTGGATTATCTTACTACCACATTCCATTCTTTTAAGCGTTTCTTTATCGCAAGACACTGTTTTTGATGAAGATGATAGAATGAATCTTTTACGGTTTGACACTCTACCTGAAGGCACCACAGTTGGGCCTGCTGTGATCTGGTTGGATGAGCTTAGAATAGGATTAGATGCTGAACGAGGTTTTTCAACTTAGTCCTAAAGGATAGCATCACTACATCTGTTTTATTTTTAATTAACCCCAAAGAGGTCAATCGGTTTGGGATTTATTTATGGGCGGTAATAATTACTAATCATCAGGTGTAATGCTAGCTACTTCAATATTGTAACAAAAGAGACATAATGGATTAATGTAATGTTGAATGCGTTGAAATCAATTAAAATATGGGATATTTTATACTTTACGAGAGCATTTCTATTGATTCAAGTCTATGGCGAATGAATACTGTTGAAATGCAGCGAATAGTGTGAAATTCACGTAATGATGTTGACGTATCCGCTCGTATACTGCGCTGTTATGTCTGTACTTGTTAAAATTTATTTATGCGCACATAAATTTTCGACAAATACAATACGCAGCGCGAAATGCTCTTTTGGTCAGCTTTATTGTGCACCGTTCTAATCTGGGAAATGTTGTTCTAAAATTTTGTTGGGTTTTTTTTTTATGATTGAGGTAGCAAAGGAGCATACAGTTCACCTGATGGTAAGTGGTCACTGCCGCCCAAGGACATTTGTAGCCAACGTAAGGCAGAATTGAAGTTCTTTTTTTAGGTCAACTACAAATGCGTTACTACCCCTGAGGACTAAGTTGGACTACTTAGTCCAACTTAGCCTTAGCCTAGCTTCCGGAGTCGAACCGTAAGAGGATCTATACTACCTTTTGGGTTGGGGTCACTACGTTGTGTCCCTTTGTTACAAAAGTATATAAAGTAATGAATAAACAGTAGTTACACTGTACAAAAGTGTGTATATAATTAATAAATAGTCCACCGGCAACAGAAAAAAAAATAGGGTTAGCTGTTAGCTTTTAGTACAATTCTTTTATTTTTCTTACAATATATTAATCTAAAAAACAATATATGCACGGTGACATATGCAATATATGCAATCAATGGATAATATGTTAATATTGTATAGTACAATATGCACATAAAAATTATTTTGCTACTGTAAGTACAAAAAGACGGGGGTTTAAAGAGTGTAGCATACATACGGAAAGTCACCGTAAAGTTTATTTTGTACTTGTGAAAAGTCGTTGAGAGTGGTCGCTTTGAAATTTAGCAATTCAGCAACTGTGTGCTGGCATCTGGTTTGAAACTTTAGTAAGAATCGTATGTACACATTTTATGTTTAATAAAGATAGCTAATGTTACAACAGTACACTTTGTATTTAAATTCCGTGTCCAACGATCAGTTTTATTGTTCTTAAGTGTGGCTTGGAATGTAATGCATAGGTTAATCCTAGAGTGATAGAAAGTCCAGTTAGACAATTTTTTTGTACAATAGACTGAAAAGATTACCAGTAATTTAAAGTTGTTTGCACTTGAAGAACGATTTCTTTACGAGATTAATAAATAGGAGTTTTTAAATGAACATTAAATAGACTTCATTTGAAAAACTACTGAATTAAGGGAATGATCCATGATAGTAGCCTTAGACTTAGACTTAGACTTGTCATTTCTAGAACATACGATAGTTTACGTAGGAGCCGTCGAAATGACAATTTGTAGTTCATCTATTCTATCTATACATTTAAACATCTAAACATTTACAGATTACAGATTTATTATGCATAGATTAAAATTGTTAACATAATGACGCTTAAGATTATTTAAAACCAATTGACAGTTGTAGAAGGACACTGGTTACATCTGTCTCAGTACAAAACAATACTTATTACTATTCTACTAAAATGATTCCAAATTCTATCCTACTTACTGTATAGAACCGTGCATTATACACCTATTTATAGACGTGAATAGCGCCACAACGGTTCCAACTCTAGACAAAGTCGTAGTTGATTCTGAAGTTTATTCTGTCGCCTGGAAGCCGAAGCTAGGAATTCGAAGCTAGGAAGTAGAGCACATTGAAATTTAGCAACTGTCTGTCCGCCGGCATTACGGACTTCGCTACCGTATTTATAAATATTCGGCGGCCATTTGAGCCGTTGAGTTATAGGTCAGGATATTTGTAGCTAAGTCAGAAATAAAGACATTTTTTTGTGAATAGAGAGAGGCGTCAACTCTTTACGGTAACTTTGCTTTGCTTTGATTTTTATTGTTTTTCATATTAAAATTAATGGTTTTTATTGAATGTAATTTTTGAAGTTTTGTTAGTCTACTAATTGTATACACTATAAACGAGTTATAGTGAGTAAAAATAACTTTTAAGATTATTTATATTAAGCAACATTTAGCAAAATACACGGTGCCTAATTATTGTTTTTAGGTGAGGTCTGTGAGATATTCGTGGTTTCATATGCCCCGGTAGCTAGATAAAGCTACTTATCATATAAAGGATTAAATTTTTCCAGAGTTTAATAACTTGCGTCGGAGTAATATACACTGTTGGATTATTTAAGCCGTCTTTCACAGCATGAATAGCGAAGCGCAAGCAAAACATCTACCGCTGTTAGCTATACAATAGAAATAATGCAGATTCGCGAAACGGTTTGCGTTGTGCGTTTGTTGTAGCTCATACGGTCGACGTATTTTTTGTCCAATTTATTAAATCAAATATATAGGGTAAACGTAAATAGGTCACTCGATGGCAACATTTGCATCCAATGTTTTCCTTATTCGAAAAAGATCATTAAAAATCTTACGTCATTTGTTAATACATGCTTGGAATACTTCTAATGATTTTCATAATATTGGATGAATAGTGTTGTTATTAATATAATCTATGTTTTACAAGCGAACCGGTCGAGCAAGTAGGTATTCCTGTCGATTAAACGTGTAAACTATATTTTTAGTAGTCGTAAAAATTAAGGAAAATCATCATAACGCATGATAACACAAGTGCGCGCGTATATCTGCCAACTTATGCGGAATATACGGGTAATTGGTTTAAATAATTTATTCACATAAAGACTATGGTCAATTACATGAGAACTTATAACATTGTGCATTTTGAAGGTATCTAGACAGAAGATAAGTAAAAATTACTCATCAATTAATAAATATAATTGAACAAATATCCATTCCAACAAATATGAAGAAAAACGATAACTGCAGCGATTTTTGTATATTAGTGTTATTTTATATTAACCTAGCTTTATTGACCACTTACTGATCTGTCGGTTATAAGTTGCGGCTCCGAATGTTAAATAAAGCACAGAGAAAATGCTAACCAAGCTGACATACGCGTGTATAAACAGTCATTAAAAGCAAATTTTGGCGCGCTTCCAACCCTCAGAATTATTGTTTGCCATCTTTGCAGAAGGGATAAGCATCCAGTCTTGAGATAATGGCTAGTCGGTGATTTTTCTATGTATAAATGACGCGTTTTTATTCTTAATGATACTCGTTTCTAGAAGGTCGTCGCCTTAATGGTGATTTCCGTTGTTTTTAGTTTCACATTAGATTGCGACACTAGAAACTGCAAGTTAAGCTATCAAAAATGTTGTTTGTTTTCGAAAAAAAATTACATTATATTTCGTCAGAATATCGTTCATTCTAGCTTATTCTTCAGATCTTTATCATTAATTAAATTACTACTTAGTTAATTGTTTTGAAGTTCATTGACACTCTAATCTCAATTAAAATGATTACGATTTAACTTATTTAAATAATAAGGCAACCATGTAAAAGCCATTTATATTATTTAATTATTTAATTCGCAACTTTTTAATCGAATTTAATTACTATCTCATAAAAAAAATCTCAATTAAAAACACAATAATGGTCTCCGTAGCTTGTTGGTGAATAGATTTTTAAAGTTACACAAAAACATTTGCGTATTACAAAACCTCAAACGGTTCTTTTACACCAACCAAAATAGAGCAATAAATTTCAGTTGAAAATCAAACGTGAAGTTAATAGAAAATTTTCAATTCGGGTTGCTGGCATACGTACGAGTACATACATAGTCATCTAACTATAACATGGCTTTGGATTAATTTTCCTGCATATTATTTCTACTCTTTTTACATAGAAAGGTCTGTATTATATCTTTCTATTATAACATTTAATAACAAGTTACTTATAGTGTTTGTACACCTTGATACTTGTTATATGCAATAAGTTACTGACTGATAATATTCTTGTGGTTTTTAATTAAGTTAGGCTTTGATATTTGTGTTAATCCACATGTTTCTTCGATGATTAGTTTAGTAAAAAAAATTAAATTCTAGCTTACTATTATTATTTTAAGCAATCCATATTCTTATTCGACTAAGATAAGACTTTTTTAAAACCAAATTGGGACAAAACTCAGTACAAAAATGTACAACTTAGTACTATTTAGACAACTGTCTGTACACAAATTGTAAAGGCCCATTCACGCCGATATATCAGAGCATTAGGAACAGTATTACTTTGCAAGATTCCCAACAGTTGTTTAGTCTGTCAACGGCTCGTTATTTTCGAATATCTGTCTCATTCGGATAATGGACGAAGTCCAGTATAAAGTGGCATTCAGCGTGAACGTTGGAAATTATCATTCAGCATAGAAACATGCACGTTTGAAACGTTTCACGTGTATAGCGAGTTAAATAAAATTTCTGAAGTTCGTACTAGTAAAATGTAAATCGTTATATGTATACGCTTTCCACTTATTTTTATTTTATGACGCTACATATTCATAGCGCTACAAACACAGATTTACACTAATTTAGACATACTACACATATATATTTAGATTCTGCTATCGAGAGTGCTTTTGTAGCACCTTATTTCAATATCCATGTTACAAAAAAACAAGTATGCAAACACCTTACTGTTTGGCCTTAGCCAAACCTAACATCCATATTTAGACCTAATACTGGGAGTCGAACGCATACTTTTGAATCACATCCTTTTGAATTGACTCCATGACCATTACGTCGTTACACATATATCTTTTTATGACGTTCTCAATTAGTCATCATCAGCCCACAGTCAGATTGGACAGACTAGACCAGGCCTATGTCCAGCTGTGGACTGACCACTGCTGGATAGGCCTTTCCAAAGGCATGCCACTGAGCGCGGTCTTCGGCTCTCCTCATCCTGTTGTTTCCCGTCGTTTTGCGATCGTTGCGCCACCTAGCGTAGGGGCGTCCCACACTTAGTTTGCAATTAGTAATGTGCCGTTTTTGCAAAGATTAAAATCGTTAGATTCGCCCTGACACTAAAATCTGTGG
>DWTF01000563.1:0-11382 GCA_018250225.1 Udranomia kikkawai
CACTGCTGGGCACGGGTCTCTTCCCACAATGGGGGAAGGCCTGGAGCATACTCCGCCACGCTGCTCCAATGCGTGTTTGCGGAGGAGGAATACTAGTTACCATTTATTAACCCTCTTTAGCCGACCTTCTAATTTGTAACTATCTTATATGTAAGTCTGATTTTGTCATCATTTAATTTGAATCGGAATATCTAATAAGTTCAATTTTACGGATAAACAAAAATATACAAGGGTAGGTCAAAGTAAATTAGCATATTAAATTGATGTTGAATTATTACTGAACAATGTATGGACATGATTCATGGGATTGGGAATTTAGAAGAAAACTTATCTGAAATTGGTCCGTAACTACTCATAAGGGAGATAGGAATATATAGGGTGTTTCAGAAATATTTTCGTATTTCAAATGTAAATATTAAAGTCTACATTTCATTAATTGTAAAAAATTAAATACCAAATGAAAGAGTAGAAACTAAATGTTTGTTCATGTAAAGTTACGCACTATGCTGTGTCGAATAGTTTTTCAGCTCTAGATTAAATGAATGTGAAAAGTTAATGGTGGTCATTTCAATATGGTTACTTCTATTCTTTTCTTTTTAAGACTATTTAGCCAGTTTTACTAATAAATAAACATAGGTAACTGCGACACCCCACTACAGCTACATACCGCACCTATAATAATATAACCATTCCCATTTTTAGCCTTTGTGAAAAACTCTAAAATATTCATAACATTTCAGAAAGGTTTCGCAATTGATTTTCTGACTTGCTTTCCCTGGCACGCTCTATGGATGCTGCTTATGCCAAAGCACAACGAATCTCACACAAGCAGCGACCACCTCAATAACAACCACGTGTATCATTGCATTCTGAGGATGACAAACGTTCTCCAAGTTTACAGACTGTATGCTGTGTTTTGGGCAGAATCTATAGGAGATTTGAAACGGGTGACTTTATCGTACTTTTTTCTTTACAAGCCGGTGAAATACTTAGATTGGAAATAAACTAGATGTAATATAATAATAATAACATACAGGTAATGAAAAAAGCATATGGCTGCAAATTTATGGCTAGTAAAGATGTTAAAAACTGATGTATTTGCACTAATTTAACTCTCGATGGCCATATTACAGTTAAATATTTACTGTTCTCGTGTATTTTATTTACTTTATATTTTGGCATAACAATGAATATGTAACATGTGTGTAATCTATAAGGTTGTCCTGAATCATTTCTGTATAAAAATTCAGATCTTTAGAGCATGTATTAACTGTTTTTCTAATACACTTAAAATGGATACGCCAAAGAACTAGTGTTATATCATTCCAAGGAAGATCCGCTATATATGTATTATCAGTGAATAAAATATTGTTTAGATGGCTAGTTACAGTAACCAAACAATTGAATAGTACCGAACGTAAATCAGTTGTGTTATGGACCATAAAGAAGTTTAAATAATAAGACAGAACAAAAGCCATGACATAATTTATTTAATGGCAAGAGGAAAAGGCATTTATCTAACGATTTACAGCAGAAACAATGACCTTAATCTGTCTCACGCAATAGATTTGTAAATAAATGCTTACCAATCGTTGTTTTTTTTTATTTTGGATTCAGTTCAGAAAAACAATTATAATGGTCTATGAGATCAAAAAGTTCACTTTTAAAACTATTTTTCAAACTATAGCGATACAATTAAAGACGAATATATTTAATATGTTTTCTTTACTCCACTCGTTACAACAAAAAATATTAAACATTTCAGGCTTATTTCATGAGTGTTGTGCAGTTCCTGTTGTTGACTATTTTCTTTTTAAATTTATATACATCAATACTTATTACTATGTCGTGCACTTACGTAACAGCTGCAAATAAAGAAGAGTTTAATAGGAGATTGGAATCAATGACTCGATTTCCCGTGATGAAAACTGAGTATGATCCTTCTGCGAAACATGGTTTGCAAGCGCGGTACGTCATAATTATTTCATTTATGTATAGGTATTACTCATGTCATATAAATAGTAATCTACTTCTTTATCTATTGTTTGTCTTCAAAGGTTGTTACATAGATTTCCTTAGCTAAGTTTCCAAAAAGGGCATTACTGTGTGGCTCAATCTGAATTAAGAACAAATTTTACCAATGCACGTAAATAAACATAAAAATGTTATAGGTATATTATGAATATTATTATTCAGCATTATAGCTTTATGTTCGTTCCTAGTCTTCTTGAGTATATACTTACATATACACCATTAGGTTTTCTTAGTATTGTATATGTAAGTAAATTTTCAATAATAATAAAAGGTAGAATTACACATTGCCCTAAGATTGACTAGCAGAGAATGGTTCTTGTCTCAAGTCTACTTTTTGTAGCTATATTTGGTAATAAGTACACTTACATAGTCATATCGCAAGTTTTTAGTAATGCGTCATCATTTTTTAGGGTCCTGGATCGACGAAGCGAAGATTCTCAAAGATAACAATCTGAGTCCGGTAGAGGTGTATCTCCTGGCTTATTATTGGTCGGCCACAAGCTTCAGTGGCGCTGGATTTGGTGATATCACTGCCCAAGACACCACCCACATGGTTCTCTCAATCTGCGTCAACATACATGGAGTTTTGTTCTTCGGGTGGGCAGACATTATGGCGAAACCTCTAAATTAATTCGCTCCCAAAATAGGAAGCAGTTCTCGAATGTTTTCGAAATTTAATCGCTTTAGTGTGCAATAATATTAACAGGTAGATCTGTTTGGTTAGAAGATGTTTTTCTTATTTTAAAAAATGTAAACCGTGAATCATAGCACAGATTGTGTGATACCTAACAATAGGAAAACATTGCTAATTATATCTATCAATAACAGTTGGATAAAGGAAAGAAAAAAGTAATAACTATAATTATTAAACTTAATACAACAAATATATCTACTACTGACATTTAAAATTAATAGATGCCTTATACTTAAGATTACTTTTTGTTTCATTTGCTTAATCAATTTGTACTCTTTAGTATTTTGTGTTGTGTACAATATACAATATTAATTGTTTTAGTTATGTTTATGCACGAATAGCCGCACTAAAAGCCATGGCTGATCAAGTGACGACCAAATTTCAAGAGAATCTGAAACACTTGGATATGTTTATGAATAGAGAAAAGGTGCCCTTCTCGTTAAAGAAAACAGTAATTGATTATTGGAAATATCAATGGAAACGAACTCGAGGGTGGTCGGTGGGTACAAGAATCACATAGATTATAAACATATTTATAAGCTATAAACTAAAGGACAACAAAATAACTTTTAGTCAAATAATGTGGCGAGAATTACAGCCACATTTCAATATTTCACAAATACACGCGTTAAAAGTTGAGTTCAGTGCAAATATAAATAAAAAATAAATAGAAATTTTCAACGTGGTTTTGCGATAGAAATACAATTTTGATGTGTGGCATTTTAGTTTAAAAGCAGCGAGATGTTTATTTATTTCGTAAATATGATGTCGAAGATAGAACATTTCGTGGTTGGACTCCGGAGCTGGCACTGCCAGGTTTACATCGGCTTTATAACAACAGTTTTTGCAAGTGTACTGATTTGAAGGGTGTGGTCGTGGACACACTAAATTGAGGCGTATCCTTAAGGGTCTGTGGTCGACCTAAGAAATAATACTTCGATCCTGTCTTGGGTTGATTTCAGAAGTATTTTCAGTGTATTTAAATTATAAATAGTGGCAGATTTAATAATAGGCTAAGGAGGCCCTAGCCTATGATCGCATATTTCAAGGAGGATGGCAGATTGCATATTAGATGTAAATTGGACCATTTTGATCTTTTTTTTTCACCGTCTTAGTACCAGCTCAGTTTTAAAAGTTGTAACAAATAAAATTTTATTAACATTTTAGCACCAAACAATATTGGGAAAGTTGCCATGCTAATTTAAACGAAGATGCAGTTTTATATATGTACGAGAAAACATTGCGAGAAATACCACTGTTTGAAGATGTAGAATACTCATTTTTCAGAGCCTTTGCTAAGAAGCTGCAAGAATTGTACTTTCAAAAAGGCTACGTGGTTACAAGATCGAATGAAGTTATAAGCAAGATGTATATTATTTATCGTGGAAAAGTAAGTTTATATTTGTAGTTACTCCTTCCACTTAAAACGATAGGAATAACCTATGCTCTAAGTGGCACTTGTAAATGTAACTAAATCAGTTTCGCCTCTTAATTTTCTTATCGCAAAAAAATATTTTCAACAATCCAAAGTTAATAAGATCACATTTACACATTTTGCTTATGTCAAAATTTCAATGAACAATAATATTAATTGTACCTAATAAAAAAATAAGTTTTTTGTTCGTATTTCAGGTCGACATCATCACGGAGAGCAATGAAGTCGAAGCCTGCATGGGACCTGGAGGAATTTTTGGAAACATTCGAGGGGCGTTCAAATATCTAACACAATCTAATGTGATAGCTTCGAGAAATACCGATCTGCTTTGCATAGAAGGCGCGGAATTTTATTCCTTGCTTAAGGTATGTTACGAGGTTCGGCTAGGCATGTGTCTACGGGACCCTGGTGACGAATAACGTATAAAATTAGAAATTAGTAATACATACGTTTGGGAAACGATATCTATTAATATGAGCCTTCAGCTTATACTAAAGCATCTGACAGTTCTTGGATTCGTCAACCCGAACACTTTGTAAATAACAGTTCCTAACGTTACGGACTTTTTTATACTTTACTAAAAAGTGCAGTTTAGTCGTTTTGTAAAAAATGTCTCATGACTTATTTATACTGTTCTTTGAATTCTTACGACATGTTGGTAAAGACTAGGCCTAGTGGATAAGCTCTCTCGTCTTGTTTCGCTCTTTGTTTCATTAGAATTTAAGAGTTGTTGGTGATAGATTAAAAGCCATCTTATTTAAAAAAAACTCGTAACAGTATATGGCCTTATTACTTAAACGTCCAGCAATGCTTGCGACCCACCAACTTTTCTGTTTTAAAATCTGGCATCGTGAGATGAAAAGTATTTGGCTGTTTGTTATTTCAGAGTTATCCGTCTGTTTTAAGAAAAGTAAAACACTCTGTTCAATCGGCACCAAAAGACTACGTTCTACCAACTGTTATGTCGGATACGAATAGTGTTGAGGTTAGAAATTAATTTTATCTGATTTAAATGCCAATTCGAAATCGAAGTTGAAATTACATTAACTTGGAGTCAAAAACTCAATATGAGTTATGTAATTCCAAGTAAATTTTACATTTTGTAGGAAGACGCCTATCCAGTTACGTATGAAACAGGTGAAGAGGAAGAAGATATAAGCCAAAATATTGTAGAAGTTAGTACCTAATTGTAAATTTTCTAACAATTATACAAGTAATGTAGGTAGATACTATCCTAGCCGATAGTTGTATTAAGGCACATCACTCCAGTGACATGATATTATATACTTTTTATCATTCCCTTAGTACAATTTCCTTCTTACGTAGTTTCTACATAGAATTCAAGATATAGGGCGATATGGACATAACATTAGATTTTTTTTTCTTTTTTTTATGATTTGGGACTTAGCAAACGAGCATGCAGTCCACCTGGTGGTAAATGGTCACTGCCGCCCATGGACATCCATAGTTAACTCAAGATATGTTTTCTGTCTTGGCCTCAACCTTTTTATGTTCCGCACTGCTGGGGAAGCCCTGGAGCATATTCCGCCACGCTGCTCCAATGCGTGTTGATGGAAAATTGATAAAAATAAAACAAATCATGTAAATTAAACCAGTTTATTATGCTTTTAAACTACAAGTTATGAAAATAAATAAGGTGCCACAAAACTATGCTAGGCAGTGCAAAGCTGCGTATATTTATTAATTATTTAAAAATAAGTTAGTGCATCTTAAAAATGTGTTGTCGAATTCATAAAATTTATAAACATAAATGAGGTTTCAATACACAAAATAATTAATAAGATGGGAACGAATTTCTTTAATAACAAATACTTTAGATATTGTGGACTAAGTTTGAACGGCTCCTGCAAAAAGTCTCGATTTTTTATTATCTGTGCGATTAAATTGCTTATAGATTAAAAAGATTTAAATCCCAATATTGAATTTTTACACATTTATATAGCACCTATAATAACGTATCTTAATATATAAAAATATGATATACGTATAATCTAATTAATAAAATGCTTACAAAGTACCCAGCATAAAATTAGAATAAATTAAAGAAGAATCTAGACAAAGCAATTTTTAAATTATTAAGTTTTTTTATAGTGTAAACACCATAAAACGCATTCAAACTATTATAAACGAAGCTGCAGCATAAATTTGCCTGTTAATATTTCTATGTGTACCTAAAATGTGAATTTTAGTAATAGTTTTAAAAATATGTTGCCATTATTTACAAGTGACTAGACGCAGTAGTTCTAACTTGTATCAATTAAGATAGTAATCTAAATTCTACACCACCATTTTTAATTACCAAAAAAATGTTGACGGGAAATGTAGTTCAGGTAAGATGTGCAGAATTTTTATATCTTTACACTGGCAATGTTATTATAATTTGAAATTTGACGAAATCTGACACAAAATCATGGAATCATGAAATTTATTATTATTATTACTATGGGAAATTAATTTATGTGTTTGGTTTCCAATAGTAACCTATTTTTTAATAATTATGGGAACATTGATTCTCAACTTTTTCACAGGCATGCGTGATCAATAAAAGAAGTAGATTTCCCCACATTTTTTTACCGGTAATTGAAAAATAGGGGTGTATTTCCATATAAATCATGAGGACAACAGAAAGAAAAGAGTCGATTCATATTGAATGTTATTACTTTAGATTATACCTATTCTTTATGGATCAGTTATACTTAATTCTTGCGTCTATAGCTATATCTATACCAGTGTGCTTTTCTGTTCATCTTGCGTCTTTCCTAGCGCATATAGCCCATACGCTAAATCTAATTGCGCATGGCGCAACGAATCAAACATTTTAATCGTAGATACGCCCTCACTATAATGGAACGCGCCGAAATATTTCCACCATGAAATGAGTGAGCTCACTCTTTTAGAGTACTTGCAATTTTTTAGAGAAAAAATAGTATGATAGAAAGGTGTCATCCCTTTCTATCATACTGCCTATGATCTCCACACAACTGCATTATACGCCATAGATTTTAGGTGTCCGGGCGAATCTAACGATTTAAATCTTTGCGGCGAATGGCGCAAGACGAACTGAAAGTTAAAACGCAAAATGAACATGAAAGTACAATCAAAGGCACACTGGTGTCGACTGTACGTAGTTTATCTAAAACAATATTCGGTGAAATATCAACAGCTTACAACTAAAATTCAATAACATGTCACATGCACACACGATAATAATGTTTCCGGGTAAATTGTAAGGTTAAATTAAATAAAATCTATACATACTAACTGCAATATTTCTTTTACAATTCTATAATATCACAGAATTTAAATACAGCCTCCTGAAATCTTCTAGACGTCGAAGGCGTTACCACTTTACACGATATTTATTAACAAATTAGAATGAACATTGACGAAGTAATCAAATAGATGCACATGATATAATTTTTATATTAAACGTGAAAGTGAAAATTGATATACCAACTTAATTTAAGACGAAAGACGGTCAAAAAGTCTAAAAAGAAAGACTTTGGAAGAAGACCGACTTTGATAAAGAAAGTAAAACTGAAATGAGAAAGCAAAGCGTTTTTGAAAAAAGGAGTAATTTGTAGTTTTGAATTAGCATACGATAGACAGACAGTGTATTTAAAAGTTACTTGAAATTGTGCCTGATTACTTCGTCTATGTAAAGAAATGATTTCATGTATAGGTACTTGTTGGGTAGGGTAACAAGTAGATGTAAAACAATATATTAAAATAAAAGTTAATATTTAGAGAATGCGTGTAAGTTTTAGCTAACACACACAGACTTAAACACAAACATTCAAACCGAGCGCAGAATTTGAAACTCATCTTATAAATTTTCGATTCATTGAGAATCGAACTAAGGACCCTTTGAATGACGGTCCACGGTAGCCATTGTGCTATGCAAATCGTCACACAACATAATTATTTGAATGAAATTAACATATTTAAAAGGATTAAAATCATAAACTCACGCGCACTCTATCTATAGCTGCCGTTACAATATGATTAAAAACACGAAAAAATACCTCAAACAATTGTACTTTAAATAAATATAATACAAATACATTAAAATGCATATGTGCTTCATTTAAGTATAATGTTATTTTGTAGAGAAATAACTAACAGAAATACAGTTGTTCATTTCGGTATAAAACTGCATCGCACAATAAATAAATGTACTTCTTAGTTTTCGCCTAAATAAGTAGTTCGTAATCGTTCGTTTAAATAACTATTCTGTTTTAATTTAACCTATCAACTCTGATATACCTAATAATGGATCTGATCAAACTTATTTTCAAAACATTCAATGCTGATCCGATCAAATCCCTTGTAATAATAGTATAATAATTTATATCTACAAAATAAAATTTAAGCTAACTCAAGGAGTGGCTTGGAATTAGTCGAATTGTTTCCGAATAAATTTGTGTAAAAAAAGAAAAATTAGGAAAAATTACAGATTAAAATTGACGTTTTCATTGCATTTGAAATACATAGATCTTGCATTTTAATAATATAACAAAAATGTGTACATATTTTTACGGCATTTACAGTTTTGTCAGACAATGTAAAGTAATGAAATTTATATTAAATTTTAAAGTTCTGTATTTGTAGCAATAAAAGACAAAGATTATTAGTAAGACGTGAACTTTAGTGATAATTTATAAAATTGTATTATTGGGTAATTCATTATTTACATAATATTATCTGCAATTGCATAGGCAAAACTAAAGAAATATATTCGTAGCGTTTCGTAGACCAAAGGGAAACTGTAAAATCTAATTGTAAGTGTTCATTGATTAAGTTGTATCTCAATACCTATATTATTGATAACTATAATATCGTAAATTTAGCTGTTCTTAATAACCTGAATTAAAAACTGGGTACATATTCAGTGATAAAAGATTATTATTACCTAGTTATTTTACAAACATTGTAATGAGAATAAAAAAAACTATCGTTTCAGTAAAATTCTGTAACCACGTAATAGAGACGTAATTTCTTTCGGAATTCACGAAAATCGACCTTAAGGCCTCCGTGCGTCAAGAGCACCGGTCGAATGACCTCTGCTTGACATTACGTTTTGAGAATAGACAAAATTCACTCACCTTTTTTTCTAAAAGACCTATAGTCTCCGCACTGTCGATGGGTTTTTTCTCAGCCATTTCTCACACAAGTTTTACTATGCCACGCTCGAAATCACCGCAAAATTTACTATTCGCTCGCGTGGTGTATTTACCACTGTCAGTTTGTCAGTCACCCTTGTATCTAGTAGCTTACGCGTGCGCAGTAGATACACTTTGTGTTCGGGACCCCTACTCGGTTCAGTCCCAGCTAAGTTGGGGATCCGCGGTCCCTCAGCTAGCTCCAAACGCTGCCCCTCAACTATTGTATGCACTTCGAACAACTTGGGCACAAATCAAATTAGTCGGGGTCAAAGAACTGCATATGATATGGCTTACTTCGATTTTCTATTACCGATAGCCTAGTTTATGTAAGCCGTAATAGGATTGCCCTACTACACAAACTTTTGTGTGAGTTAGAATTCCTTGAATTATTTATTTATATAGCTCTTTATAGGTTTAGTTTGAGCATCACACACCAGGTTGTGGACCAGTAATTTTTCGTAGGTTTTGTTATTTAATGGCTTTTAGTTAGAAACGAAATCGTGTGTTCTGTGTGTGACAATTTCTGATTGTAGAAAAGAACTGAAGTCGGGTACAATAAATACATTATAGAGTAGAGGGCCTGTACAGTAGTAGAAACCAACAGCAAGGAAAGATTTTTCTCTGTCTCTTTATCGAGTTACGCAAGCCCTTTGAAACTGATAGTGTTCTGTATTTATACGAGTATATAACATAAACTATTTAGTCAATACAATGCACACATCGCCGCTGAAAGTAGCTTGCATATTAGTAAAAATAACACATATTTGTGTTTATATTCCTAGTACATAACCCAAAAGATAAGTTCCTATCTAGAGAACACTCAAGTTAAAAGGGGGTCTAAATTGAGTGGTCGGGCCACTTGAAATAGTGGGTGTCAATGCCCACACAATTATAGAGATTGTCGGCTTACCTATTTGAAATGTACGAGTATATATTGCCGGGTGCATTTACGTGTGTTGAAGGAAGAATATCACACTATAAAAGTGGACACAAAAGTCAATCTCGTGGCTTGACTCTGGAAACACCACCATCATAATTTCTGTACTTCCAACTTATTACTTAGGGGTAGCAAGGCATTTGAAATCACCCTAAGAAACAACTTTGATCCAGTTTTGAGTTGATTACATATGTCCATAGGCGGCAGTGAGCGCTTACCACTAGGTGGACTGCATGCTCGTTTGCTACTTCAATGTTAAAAAAATAAACTTCAACAAATACAGTATTTATTATTCCTAACCGTAATCACAGCCAGGAAAGTGAAGTTAAGTAGTACAGCGGAAGTGAGGTGGCCTCACTACTTTGAAACGATAATGTTTCTTGGTACAACCGCACATATTCATGATATATTCAACATCAGGCAAGATATTTGTATGTCATACGCATAACGAGGAAGTGATTCCGCATCCTGCATTCTCATACGGAAGGCGAATAGATGTAAGCGATATATTGCTCTTCCCTAAGCAGTGACCGTGGCAGTCAGTCGGTCGGCCACTTAGCTGCCCAATCGAGCTTAACACGAGGGAAGATTTTATTTCCTACTAGCTGACCCGATGCACTTTGTACCGCCCACTTTTTTTTTATTTACCAATTGATTGGCGCACTTCTTCCCGCCTCGATATGAATCGATTTTTATGAAATAAACACTAAATTTTAAGTGAAGCTTATCAAATTACATCTGTGAAAGCCGCATTCACATCTGATCAGCCGTTTCTGAGATTAGCGTGCACAAACCCAACGACAAACCGACAAACAAACAGACAAAAGATTTAAAAATAATTTTTTTGTGGTTACTTTTTTAATAAAGACCCCTAAAAAGGTTTTCTGTTAGGATATCTTACATGGACACACAGCAATCACTTACAGATTTATTAGTAGGTATATTAGTAAATAATATAGGTATTTCTTGATATGTATTTGTTTTCTCTGCTCTGGAACACCAATCAATGTATTACATCAATATTTGTAGTATATTACCTGATCCATGATAAAATAGATCCATATATGACGTCATACGCATTTCATAATTTTTTGAC
>DWTF01000564.1:0-11369 GCA_018250225.1 Udranomia kikkawai
GAACATTTCTCGTCAAGTAAGTATTTCTGTCAAAGTCAAGGTTAGGCTTATAATCGTGTTTAATTTGTGCAAAACATTACCGTAACCGTTACACAATGATGTTTTACGAGATTAAAATTAACTACGTACTGTACGTACTGAAAAACTTAGAAAATTTTAAATCATTTTGTATATTTTCATAGCTAATCCAATAATAGACTGGATATGTTACATATTCTGTAGTGATACTATGAAATCAGGGATAGTATGGATAAAACTCAATTTATCCCTGTCTTGATATAAATTAAAAAAAAATCTTCAATATTTACCACAATACCATTTAACCGACTCCAAAAAGTTTTTAACGAATCCAACTTAATACTAAGGTTTTGCGCTTTTATAACTTAAAAGTTGTAAAATTGGTTTTGCAATTTCAAAGTTATGAAGCATGTTACTAGGCAGCGCCAGCGGAGGTTTGTATCAAATAATAAAACAGTATTGAACATCTTAAAATGTTTTATTCAATTTCGTATTGAAATTGTATGCACACGAAATTCCCGTGAGCCGAATCGAGGCCAGAGTAATACCTTATTAAAGTATGATACATTTTAAATCTCTGCTCTTGTTGAAAATGTTCAGAATCAATGCATACAAATATAAGCACGATAGTAAGGTCGGCTTAAAGTTACAAAATGTAATTTGATGTAGAGAATATACACAGATATTTGTAGCGAAGTACTCACCATAACGAATCCTACCCTCTTACAGTTTTTTTTTTCTTATAAGATATTTTTTTGACTTATCGGAACTATGTAACATAATTGTAAATATTCTCAGACATTTTCCTGTATATTATTTTATACATGGTGTTTTGTTACACGAATGCTGCTAGCAAAATCTACGATCTGTATAATATATTTTATATTTTTACAGTAAGGACGAGAGTTCTACGAATATCATAAATTAACCCTTACCGGCCAATGTAATATTATACTGTGGGACGGAAAAAGAGGAAAGTTTGTCCAAACTTCGAGACGTGACTTGTTTAAAACCTAAGAACATTCTTTGAACAGCTCCGTCTTTTAGTGGAAGTTGTATCCTGGGGAAGGAGTCCGTCTGAAGGATATTTACAGGACAAAGGAGTACCCTATGTTTTTGTCCTCTAGAAAAGCTATTTTACTCAACTGTAAGGTATTTCTCAACCATAAAATAAATATTTGTAGTACAGACTTTTGACGGAGATGTTATCTTCAAAAGATAGCAAATATCAAGCAATCCTAAATAAACAGCAAACATTTCAAAACTTCATCTTCAACAGTCCTCTATTGGCCAACTATTGGACATGGGAATCTTCGAAGTGTAGTTAAATGTAGTAGCAGGGCTAGATTTAGAGTGGAGACTCAGGGGCAATGGAATGAGTGGATGCCCACAATTCAGTGGCGGTCACATTTGCCTTCAGTTGGCTAGTAGATTCACCTTGTTGTAGGGCCCCTCTCTTGTCGACCCGGGGCAGTAGCCCCATTTGCCCTCCCTTAAATCCGACTCTATGTAGTAGTGTAGTAAACCTTACGACCAGAACTGTTCCCCATTTCTAAGCATAACCGAGCTCGGCAAAACAAAACATAGTTGCAGGTAACTATGAGAATAAAAAGTTACCTAATAACGCTCTATAGGTCTTCTCACAAGGATTTTTCTGTATCGTAAAACAAGTGATAATTCAATAAGTGAATGCGCATGTTTCTGAAAAGTCATAAGTATTAGAGATTATGGATTGGTAACAAAAACAGCGTAATTTTAGCTAAATTATCTACGGGTTTGGTTCACAACGCGTGTGGGCTACTTTGCATAAAATTAAAGCGGCTATTATCTCGTGAGCAGGTTGATTGGCAGTTGCTTATACTAAATGCAGTCAAACATTATAAATAATGAGGATCTTTACGGCGCTACACTACAATACATGTGAGTCATGAAACATGAAGATACTTAAGAAGACTTGTAATGGATAGCCATAGTGATATTTAGATATTTGTTTTCGCAATATTTTTACATTTTCTTAACTGTGATTTTATGGATAATTAGTAAAATGTAACGCTGTAAACTTTAAACGATAAATGGAAAAGTCGAAAATTTTCAATAATTACTTGGACTTAGATGGACCGACTGACGACGTACCTATTTCGTTTCATGATTGTATGTTTGTTTTGAAGTTATCAATCACATTTGAGTTTCTTAAGTCTGATGCTTCGAATTTATTTTTTTGAACTTGTGCGTAAAACGTGTTTTTGTTTGTCAGGATGGTTGTTACTATTTCACACAGAAACTACAATGGATTAAGATGAAACTAACTGGAATGTGGCTTATACTATCTACTACTATCAGAATAGCACATGGTTATACCTAATATATAAAAATATTGTATAAATTGGCCAAAATATCAACGATCAACGGTCAAGAGAGTCTGAAACACTCAAAAAAGTTCTACTTGGTATAGTATAATGCGAGCAAAGCCGCCGGCAACATCTCGTACCTACTCTAAAACGCAAATATAAATACAAAAAAAATGTCAACGGACATTTTACATTTTTAATGAAGCTGTATTCGCAGACATAATCGGGTTGACAGCAGCATTTCGTTATATCGTCTGTTCAAAACAATGACAATTACATAAGCTTTGGCAACACAAAGTAGCAGTGATTATCGATGATTTATTCCACTGATGTTAGTTAGAAACACACTAGATTAATTTGCTTAATCAAGCAGAACAAACAATGAGTCGTCATTATAGTTTTGCAATTGTTCGCGTTTGTTCCAGTTATGCACAGTCTTGTGTGACGTTTTGTGTGCTGGAGCATGAAGCACGCATAGTTATACGAAATTATTACTAGAATAACCGAATTAATTCCACGTTTGTTACGGTGTATAGTCGTATGTGTATAGTTATCCCCCTATTTGGAAAATATACATATGTTAATCTCGAATCACTAAACATCATCTACACACTAAGTATCATTTACAATAGTTAAAAAATACTAAAGCGGATTCTACTATTTGATATGAGACAAAAAGGCAAAAGATATATTCCTAAGTTTGTATATTATAACGCCCGACAGTACTAGTTACAAATTTACATAATATATACATGATACATACATTAGACCTACCTTATGTAGATCTATCTTATGTAAGTATCTTATGTTTGCTTTATCTCCACTAGAGGCAAGTTTGCGTGACCACAAAAACTTCGTTAATGTTGTAATACTTTCCTTGGACCGAAGAAAACTGTTAATCTGAGGGAAGAAGAGCTAAGATTTATAGCGTTTTTGTTCTTCAACATTCTGTTATAACAACGCAAAGTTAAGTTTTATGTTGGTCGAGTTATTCATTACTGAGTTACAAACAATCGCGAGGACATGGTAAATTATTTTTTTCTAGTATCATAATTAGTTTGTGAAATGTATGTAGAATGTGTACTATTATCTTACCCTCCTTACCATTTATTGATCTTACTCTCTAAAGACTGGTATTTTTCACTATTCATCATAATCTTGAGTATCAATGTAGGAGACACAAGACACCCCTCGAATATGAGGTCCTCATCTCCTCCTAAGTTCCTTGGTTCTGGTCTTATGGTCTTATGGTCTGGTCTTATATTATGGTCTGGTTGGATAGTTAACCAAAGAAGTTTATTGTCGAACATCATAGATTAGTAGTCTCTGTAATAAAAATGTCAGTAAATTAATCATAAAAATATGAATAAACCCCACAGAATATAGCGTATTTTATAGGAATCTTCAGTACCAACAAAATCACAAATACAATGCCATCCTCATTTTTATGCACATGTCAACCGAATTTCTACTAAATAAACTCACAAACTTTATTGTAATCGATTGGACTTTAACTACGGGCTATGACTTTTGTTTGTTCAATAGGACCGGATTTATTGGCCTGTGTTTTGTGAGTATGGTGAAGTGATATATGAGGAGGGAACCTTGAACTATATTAATTCCGTTCAAGGTTTCCTAATATATCTCAGAAATTAAGGATAACAGCGAATTGTATTAATCTTAAGTACGTCTCTAATTAATAGTCGTAAATATATTGTTAAAAATGGCTAGTACCTACACACCAGTTTATACCGACATTTTAAGGAAAATTGTGGAATTAGTTAGGGGAACTAAAGATATGTATAATTAAGGTCTTTGAAGCTGGTAAAATAGTTTGGATTACGTGAGGTGTGGGTCTACTTATCCCGTATTGGCTAATGTAGACTGTGAGGTATCTTTGTTTGCGTATAAATGAAAAATTTGTTGTTAATCTATTTTTAAACGTGTATATTCTAAGATCGTTTGGTTAATTTGCATTAATTATGTCCATTCTAGAATAATATACATATACGAAGAAATTTACACGAGTAAACCGCGCATGTTTATTTAGATTTCTTCAACATCATTTGCAAATATTTCGTTGCTTTGCAATTAAATTGTTGCTCATGAGATATGTATTCTATTTTTTTAGGTAAAGTTTTCAGTTCGTGTTTTCAAATAGGCGAAACATGCACATAAATTTCATATACCTGGTCTGCGTCGGGTCTGGCTGGAATTGATTACCTAATCTAACCGTTTGATCTCCAATCGCAAGGAAAATATTCCAGTCGTCGGTATATTTGCGGCTTACATAAAGATGGAGATATAAGCTCGGTACACGCACGTGAAATATTAGTGGGATTGCTTGTGTGAGCGCGTCACGATTCAGATCGTAAATCGACTGGATACTTTGATGGTGTCCAACACGACACGCGTTCCAGACCGTTTCGGGTTTATGTCCCGTAACTGTGTCGACGACTATTAAACTCTTTCGGTTGATATTGCTCACCACTGATCACGGTACATGGTTATCCGGTTGATATTGGTCGTCACCGAACACAGATTATGATGATTTAGTTGATATTGGTCGTCACTGAACACAGACTGTGATGATTTGGTTGATATTGGTCATCACTGAACACAGTCCACGATGATTCAGTTGGTATTGATGATCACTGAATACAGTTTATGCTAATTCGATCAATATTGGTCGCCTCTAATCGTGATCGTTTCTTATATTCCAAAATTTCATATGGGAACTCAAATGACGTGCGATACACAAGCCATTTTAATTATATAACGGATACTCACAATTAAGGGTTTTTGTACCCTGACATTGATATTATATCATTAAATTGCGTTCATTATCCTTGACATTATTTAGGTCACATACTTTAGGGCAAAGGTTGAATACTTGTAGTAATTTCGATTTTCGTAATAAGTGAATGGAAATTCACGTTGAAGAAGTGCTTTCAGGCTAATGCTTGTTTAGAGCTGAGTCGCATCCATTAAACTCGTGCTGGCTGAAATACACATTAGCATTCCATTAGCTATTATTCAATTGGATTCCGCTCTATTTACTATCGGATTTTTACTTCATATAATGCGCGGACGCGAAATAATAGAAAATCCTAACTATTATTTGTGTTCAAAGATAGATATTTAATTACTAAGAATATAAAAAATAAAAAAAGTAAAGAAAAACACTGACACATTTTTAGTAACACGTCTGTCCAATTTTATGTATGAGTGAAGTATCTTTATAAAATTATGAAAAGATATAAAAAAGTAAAAGAAAACGCCAACAGATTTTTAAGTAACACATATCCTGTCCAAATTTTATGTATCGATGAAATATAAAAATATCGAAAGTGGCAAAATTCTGTCGGCGTCAGGCAGGAGTCAGGAATGTTTGTTTTGTTTGGCTTCAGTCACAATTGATGGAGATTTTTGACGGCCCAAATAAAACAAGTATACCCGACGTTAAGTGATTTCTTTAGTCGTATATAAAATACTTTTCATTGTATGTAACATGTCACATATACTGATATGTTAATAAATAATTTATAACGCTCTTAATAAAATTAAATTAGCAGCGTTGGCTACGCTGACAGACATGTGCAATATCAATGTTCATAAAAAGTTCCCCAACTGCATAAGCGCTCAAGTTAACCGTCATAGTAGACATCTTCAAGAAGTAAAAATGTAAAGTAACTTAGCTTTCTGTTTAAAGTATCATGACGAACTTTGTTAAAGATAATTTTAAAAAGATGAATTCACACTCCGCCTTAGGATAAAACTCAATCTAATGTATCATACTTGTTTAGTATTAAACTACCACAAGTTACCCTTAGGCCTGGTATCAGTATGAGATAAACCACAACATTGAAAACCACGGAATGTGCGTATTCTAATAATACATATTGAAACTCCATATTGGATTACTATTGTTCGTAATCTTTGCGGTAAAAGCATTATTTTGCCAGCGGCCACTAGACATGCACTTCGTTTTCAATTTGCTTAAGAACTAATCGCATACAAATTGAGTGATTCAGCCACTAAGAAGGGAAGCTTCAATAAATTGCAATCTCTTCAGTTCCTTTTAACGATAAACATAATACATATTTCGCCAAGTTCTGAGCATATTGACTGTGGAAAACTGAAATTGCACTCCGTTAAAACTTTTACGTTTATTACAAGGAGTAAAGTATTTGAGTGCACAAGTTTTAATGATTTCAGTTCAGTTGTGTTAACAGACACACTGGGCAGAAATATTTTAAATGTTTGGCAATAGTGAGTGACTACGCATGTTTCAATCTTGGATCACAGTGGATTCGTTTATATTATTTTTAGCTATTGATCGATTAATCGTTTAATCTATTGACGAACCGACTCATCTAAATGTTATATTGAGTCGCCTCTGGAACTAATATTTCGTTGTTGTAATCAGTGTTGCCAACTTAGGGGTTTCCCCCTCAATTTAGGGATTTTTAATAGATTGGGGGTTTATTTTATGCTTTATAAGTTATGTATTTTAGGGGTTTGTTGAGTTTTTTTTATTTAGGTGAATCTGGGGTTCTTTGGCAGTCAAGGGGGAAAAGTAATTGAAGAGTTGTAATCATTGAGGTGGTAATCCTGATTACTTAATACACTTCTTTGTATGCAGCTTTCACATTAAATCGATTAGATTTAGATATCACTGAGTATTAACAGATAATTTAAAATAGCCTTGTTACATTGTCGTTTTATAAAAATACAAAAAACAATATTGTAAAACGTTTTACAAATATCAAACCAAACAAATATCAGTCAGCTTTTCTAAAGGATATATAATTCTATACTTACATTTTAACTAGTGAGTAATCAGAGGTAACCCTTTTCAACGTCAGATAAGGGAGAGTATGAAAATAGGTATGTCATCTAACACATATTGTCGACCTTTTATGGAAATAATAATGTCGTTCTAAGTTATTTTCAAATTTGATTGATTTAAAATAGGATCCCTAAAGAAATAATATTAATCTAGATAATTGCAACCAGACAATAGGTAGGACGTTTGAGTCTTTGATACTACGCACTCCCTTCCCCTCATTTATAATTTGTTAGAAAGGGAATAAACATAGAAAGAACCTCCGTATGTATTATCTCATTAATAAGAATATAAAAAAAACAAGCATTTAAAACCAGAAAACTATTATAATTTTAGATGTTCAACATCTTATTGTTAGTTTTCTCTAGAGAACTTAGTTAAAATGTCAGAATGAATAAATCAAATAAAGAGTACGAGTTAAATCTATTTAAATCGCTCCAATTCAAGCTAGCACCTAGCCGCGAATACTAAGGAAACAATTTATGAACCAATCTTGCTCAGTACCCTGGGTAATATAATACAACCTTACCTAGGTTGTATTATTTCTCCGCCCCGTACTTAACTAATATATTCTTTCAATCTATTGATGTGTGAGACTTTAAGAATTACACGTATAAATATTTCGTGTTACAAATAGGCAGTTTGTTATTTAAAGAAACAGTTTTGACAGACTTATTTAAACATAGCGGGCCCTTCGCCCTTTGTATTGCTTCTTCGTCTCCATCCCACAACTTTTTATTCATGAACCGATTTTTTATGAAACAAACCCTAAATATTAAGTGAAGTTTACCACAAAACATCAGTAAAAACCGCATTAAAATCGGATGAGTCGTTTCTGAAATCAGTGCACAAACGCACAGAAAAACAGACAAACCGACAAACAGACAAAAAATTTATAATATTTCTTTGGGCAATCACTTATAATTTAATCTGTTTTAAGCATTACCCAGTCACACTCGGAAGACATTCACAAAATATTTAGTTTACTTTACTCTTACAATAAAAATATATGAGATCTGAACGTAAGCGCTTTATAAAATATATTTAAGAAATAATGTATACAAGTTGTAGAACATGAAATTTAATTTATATACAAGCATATTTATATAGAAGCGAGCGCGTTTGCCAAACGTTGAG
Source organism: Udranomia kikkawai (assembly GCA_018250225.1). Lineage (NCBI taxonomy): Eukaryota > Metazoa > Arthropoda > Insecta > Lepidoptera > Hesperiidae > Udranomia > Udranomia kikkawai. The sequence goes on from DWTF01000564.1 coordinate 8,353, forward strand.
GGTCATCATAATGACCGGACGTGTATAAGCATATTTTCATGTATGCCTAGCCTAAGATTATGAAAACTAATTGATCCGTTCAGGAAATTGTTATTACTGCAGTTTAGCTAGTAATAACAATTTAGTTATTAGTAGTACTAGAGCCTATGCTATGCTACGTATAAACGTTTGTTCACGTTTTAACAATCGACAATGTTATCTATTGGTGTTTTGATCTTAAATTTGGGCAGAAGTAGAAGCACTACATTAAGATGACGAGTCTATCTGTAACAAAATACTTACCATCGTATTAAAAGTGTAATTAGAATATAGTTGGTTATTTGGACTAAATTGTTAGAAGATGTTTTATGGTTTAAACACTTAAACACACAATCTTAACACATCTCTTATATCACAAAAAGATACCTCTTTTGAAGCCGAACTCGCTCGGAAAGCAAAAACGAAACAAGCCGATGTAATTCTTCTTAGTCCCACCATTATAAGGAATTCAGACGTGCCATGAATGTCAAATTTGATTGACGCATCCCGAAGGCACGATATACTTGTAAGATGGCTAGGGCGGGCAAGTGCGGGAAGCAAGTGATTACTGGGGGAGGTTCGAAGATATACGGCGCGATAATCTTCAGTCTACGATCATGAACGCGAAATCGCTGAACGAGCCTCATATAACTTACTCCCCGGCTAACATTTTCCCTCTACGCTGTTTTATCTGCGAACACTATTTGTCTTACGATCTTGAAACGTATTATGATGCTTCACTGGTTTTTTGGGTGTCTCTTTTTGCACCGACGAAAAGTCCTACCCGGCGGAAAGTAATATGCTTAAGAGCATTTTAAAATTACATTATTTAAAATTATAATATTGAGGTACAAAAGGGCATTCATTAACGAGTCTATGTATTTCATTAAATTCTAGGTTATTTGTGCCTTTTTTATTTAAAAAATCTAATTTAATGTACGTACGTGTGTGTGCAATTTCATACATTAAATATTGTATCTCTTAATGAAACTTATATGTATAACGAAGTTAAACGTCTCAAGAGGCTTTTCCGTTGACAAAAGGGGCTGATTGCTCAACATAGGTACACATAAACCGTAGGCGAAACAAATGAAAAGAAACAAAATACCTTACAGCTACGTTTCTAATAATCTCATTTAATAAATGGAAGTGGAGGAATAAACAGGCAAATCTTTGCTCAGGAAATGTTATCAAAATAAGAATACGGATTACTTTATAAAAGCGTAATTTATGTAGGTACACCTACACGCGCAGCACGTGCCGTCTAAATAATTACATTTACATCTCTTTTACAGCTCCCGTTTGTACCAAATGCCGTGACTCGCAGCTTACTGCTCTTTCATGTCCGCTGTTTGTCTTGAGCTACATTGGTCTGTCTGCGTTATTTGTAGATTTGTGACTTTAAACTCGATCTACATTAGGATTCCGCGGGCCATCTGTGTATCCTATGTACTTGTTACTGGAAAATCCCGAACTACGGTAAATCCTAGTATTTACCAGTAAATCCTAAGATTTACAAACTCTTGATGATACGAGTCCAAACAGTTTTTAGTCTACCCTAACCCAGCCTAATCAAAGCCCGGAAAAATATCCGTTAGGTTAAGAACTATTCGGACTTTTACCATTAAGAGTAGGAACCTAAATTAGTATGAAAACATCATTAACGTGACATGAGACGCATCCCTCTATACGAGTAGTTCTCATAATATAAAAATATCTTAGAAACAAAAAATATCAATAAAAAAGATCTATAGTCTTAGATTGACAAACAAGACATGAGTTAGAAAACCTGTTTATATATGTTTAAAATAGATGAACATACTTAAATTTCTTAGACGTATTCTAGTAGATGCGTTTGCATGTAAAGCCGGCATTTCTGTTAAACATAGCGTGCCAACTTTAGCTTCTTGTCAATAGTATTGTTAATTTATACGTCTGGTCTGAGCGTAATTGAATTCAGTGAGCATCATTAGGTGTTAATGTCAGGCATAATTTTGCCGTAAAGTAAACATCATTTTCTAGTTAACTTAGTAGTCTTTAGTTTGATGTCTGGATATACAAATATTACTATTTTTATGAGTATCGAATTGATATTTATATACATACTTGCTTATAGTAAAATATCAAAATGTAACATAATAATTGAAACAAAATTATAAAACTATACTTTAAGGAAACAGATGATCAAAACGTCTTTCAATTGTCTATGAATCATACAGAAAAACATAGACGTGCCCACGTTTTTTTCTTCACAATAAAATTCCGTACAAAAGCTTCCTCGCTTAATACGTATTTTGACCAAGAGGCCAGTCCTGTCATTTTACTCGATTTTCCAATGTCCGAATACATTATCATGCAATGGTGGTGTCGATCATGAATATATTGAATCGAATATCATCTATAATTCATAAATCTTTTTTATTGCGGCACGGTCACAATGTTCAGTCGTTTTAATTTGAATAAAATACTGGAAAAATTGCTTGGAAAAAGTATATTTTTGCAAATATTTGCTATATACAGACGAGAATACAGAAAGAGCAAAGTTGAATGTTGAAATGGATATTATGAGCTGCAGTGTCTTTAGCCGTAATTACATTTGGTAAATAAGACCATAAAAGCCATAACCATAAAATTAAACGATAATGTTAGTTTTGTTTTGCAGTTACAATGTCAGCGTTATTCAAATTCCCTTTACATTTTATACCTGTTAGAGGAAGATTACCTTTCAATATCTCGAAGTAGTCTATTTAATAATGCTTTGTACGGTACCCTTTATCAGATTATCCTTCGAACACAAGTCATAACATAATTATGTACCAATTTATTTTTATATCTGCGTATCCATGTAAGTATTTAGCTAGTATCTACATGAGTATGTACTTACTTATGAATATACATGTCTAAATCTTGCTAAAATATTTAAGTAATATTAATAATCCAAAATTTATCAAATGAGATATGTAATTAGTCAATTTTAAGTTATTAGTACGGCATCCAGA
>DWTF01000565.1:0-11356 GCA_018250225.1 Udranomia kikkawai
TACCGTTCTCAGTGTGCGATATGTACTTACATATTTTTGAAAGATTTCTCTGAGTTAGAAGCCACTAGTTTCGGATCGTATTTTTAGATATAATATGTTTATTATTTGTATATGGTTGCAAGTAGTTTCGCAAAATATTGCACATGCGTAAACTGTTTACGACCATAGTTATAAGACAATGGAAAGAAGATGAGATATGGCCGATACTGTTATGAAAGTGAGTTTACGAGAGTCAAGCAACTTAACGCCATAAAGTTTTTCAGAGTATTTATGTGACAAAACCTTTACGTTTTAGCTGCAAAAATAATGCGAGTATTTTATCAAGTTAAAGAGACACACTTAACCGACGCGTTCAAACTTAGACCTCAGGGATAGAAACGCATTTATAGTTGACCTAAGAAAGAACTACGATCCTGTTTTAGGTTGAATACAGTAGTCTATAGGCGGCCGTTTGCTACCTTTAAATCAATCAATCATAAAAATGTGAAGGTTTGATTCGAAAAGGATCGAACTAAAATTCTTAAGGCCTTCTAAAGCAGCCTAACATTACCTCAAAGTGGGACATGTACGTTTAATACACAGATCTGTTCATCCGACACGCTTAATATTCCATATAGGTTCTAGGTCTCGCGGCTGGCGAAAGTCCACGTCGAGGTAAAGACTCAATAATACTATCGTTTCCACTCCATAGCCATCTCGTTAACCAAAGTGGCTCAATCTCATTGTGTGTGTGCCCTCAACTGCCAACTAGATGTAATCAAAACACAAGATTTATGTTTTCAATATTTGCCGTTTCTTGCATAGAAGGAACGTTAAGCAGTTGGAGCGATGTTATCATCGCGGTTATGCCCGTTTGATGTCTCATTATTTCTTAACATTTCCCTGCTGTGGTTGAGAGCGGTTACCCAATGGGCAGAGGCGTCTTGCGAGACAAATGGTTACGGTTTCAACTCTCATTTGTAGGGAATATTATCACGAGTAAGTAGCTGTGCCTGCGATTCCGTTCGCATGGAATTCAAAATACGCGCGGTTTTAATTTTATTGCAACATTTTCTCGACACGTCCGACACGGCTCAAACTCAACTCAACTCCACTCCATTTTATCTCAACGACAAACTTATTATTTGCGTTTAGAACAGTTATCTTCCCGGGGTAAAAAGTACCCAGTGTGGTGCGCAACACTTAAACAATAATTATATCAACAGGAATAGATTATTCATCGTAATCGAACCGGTAGTTTTTGTATGATACATGAACACAAAGACAGGCAGAAAGACAAAAAAAAATTAATCACACGTTTAGGTTCAGTACCGATCTAGTAACACCCCTCGATACTTATTTTCTAACATTTTTAATGTACAGGATTTACACTTCTACAGTTTTATGATATGTATAGATTATAAATATTCAAAAAAATGGCGTGTAATCGTTAAAAATAAAAGTAAATGAGAGATTCCATCCATATCATCAAAACATCTTGCTCTACTTTTTCCGATCGACCAATATGCGCGCGATATTTACATTCACTTCACAATCGCTCCCAATCCCAACATTGTAGACGGAAGTCCAAGAAACAATCGTACATTTCTAATGTTTCAACGTAACTTACGTCACGGCCAAGCCCGGAAGGCCAAGAAGAATCTAATCTGCATAGGGCCAGCTTAGGCTAATAAATCGTACTTACAAGCAACCTACCTGCTATCAATATGAACCTACGCGAGAAAGTTTCCCACGTGAGAGGACAATATCCATTTAGCAATGTACGTTTATCTAATGACGTTATCTACGTACAAGACATAATATCAATTAGCTGCGTATAATGTGTCGTGCCGGGCTTTCAATCTCGGATAATAGAATGACCGCTAAGATTGATATACAATCCATGGTCATTCATTATTTGATTTAGTATCGGTCTTCATTCGTAATGATTTCATTCACTATACGTAGGTACTATACGAACTTTGGTAGATAATCATTACGCTTCGAATAACTATGCTGATCCGAATATGAAAAACAGCTCAAGGGAAGACAGGATTTGCGTTGACAATTGGTGTATAAGGTTTTGTCAAACTTATATTTATTCGAATTATTTTATAGCCACACGAAATAATTATAAAAAAACCCTGTGGATTGCCACTAAAACTCTATGATACGCTTGATCTTAAGTCTATATTTTGATCCATGTTTCCATATTTCCATTTTATCATTTCAAACAGAACAAAGACGTGAACAATTTTTTTAATAAATGTGAGTACTGCGCCAAAACAGATACATATTTGAGAGACACGGACAAATCACTAGAATAGTTGTATAAAATCGCCAACATCACCAATAAATTCTAAACAAGAAAACGGTGATACATAGTAAAATAAATTAAACTGGTAATTGATCGAATTACCCACTACGACAGTAAGGTAAAGGATACAATTAATCTAAAGAAAAGCGATACGAACAGGTACCTACTTAAGTTGGAAAGGGTACTTTGTATCCGAAGCCATATATATCGTGAGCACAGCAATCGTCCTACGACGTAAATTGTCAGCAGTTAATAGCGACTACATTCTCCTAACGTAACATTGAATTGGCTCATTTCACCACGTGAAATTGTACATTCCGAGATCAAAAGAACGGTTACCGAGGACTGGAATTATCCCGAGTGCAACGAATCGATTAACATTCGATTCCCGTCGCGATGCATCACTGCTCGCCGCTCGTGACCAAGCCTCACTTAAAACTCTAGGGCTTGTGCACAGAATAAGATTTTACAGCGATATTATGTGTTTTGGACGCAACGGGAGGCATTCAGAGTCGAATGGGTGCCTATGAAGTTATAAAGACATAATTGCAAGCACTTAATCCGTTTTAGAAGACGTTTCTATCATTCGGTCCTGGATGTTGTCAATAGAAGGCAATTATCACAATCTAATTTAGGTTTTAACATCAAGGCCAATGTCAATGTCGTCAACAACAACATGTTAAATGTTTGGAAAATATGTATTTGTACTTCCATAACTAGGTTCATAATTAAGGTTCTTTCTGAGCTTACTGCATCGTCATCAGATACACTTCTCGCTTATGCACTAGCCTTTAGCTTGCTTATCAAAGAGTAACCCAAGGAAACTTGCAAAACACAGACTCAAATATTAATTCAATTTGTGACTTCGCATAAATAACTTAAAGGAAGTATTCAATAGATTTACGAGATACTCGGGCCCGGCATTATAATTGAAGGGAAAGCGATAAATATTACATATTTGTATCAATAGTTTATCTCATCCAGTTGTTTTAGCATCGATTTCCGATTGCGATTTCGCACTTCCACGCTGGATTTTCGAAACACTTTTATTTTATAATTGAAGTTCTACATTCAAGATGGTTAGATTGGTAAACAACATAATATAAACTTCATGTATGGCCTGCATGCCTATATATACATATTTGGGAGATTACTGTCTTTTAAGAGTGCAATGCGCAGATTTCTGTGGAAGTTCTATCGTTTACTTCACCTAAAAGCATATTAATCAGCAACGTATGGGCGAACAAAAAAATAAAGCTACCGATAAACAATGCCGACCAGTATTGTTTAACAATAATTATTAATTAGCATCCTGTTAAGATCATCTGAATTTGAAACGTATTTTTATTTAAAACGTAAAATGATGTTGTTTCACGTATTACGTAAAAATACGTTAAACTGATAAAACCTTCAAAAGATCGTCGTAATGTGTTATATATATAATACTTATACTTTCTCCCCGATGTTCTCTCAATTATTGCATATTAGCAAAATAATTTTCATTTCACATTTTGTAATTAAGGTAAATTGTTGCAGTTATTTGCAATTAGTGGTTACCATTTTTCATGTTAAGTTTCTCATGTAGCATCAATTATTATTAGCATCTAAATATATGAAACTCAAGAAATAAATGTATATGCCGAGTAGCGAAAAAGATTCAAAAAATTATTATTTAATTTTTTCATGAAAGGTTCACGTAACACTTAAAAAAACTTAAATACCCAAAAAATTATAACCTAAATGTGGATACATAAAATATTATAAAAGTGAAATAAGGTACACATAAAATGATATAAAAAGTGAAGAATGAGATAGAAAACATGTTAGTTATGTGAGAGAGCATATATGTAATCAAAATCTCACGGTCTATAGCGATCCATATACCTATAGCCATAATCACGATAATATGTTAGCCTATTAGAGTTCATCAAGTATGCGTTCACTAAACGAGCTTGCAATTTGTGTAACAGCCTGCTAATGGGAAAAGCTCCGAATTGTATAAGCTCAGTTGATAGTTGAATTGAAGGAATTTACCTTCATTAGAGCCATCACTTGTACATCTACTTCTGCTCATTACATTGTGCATTGGTACAATAATAATAAATATTGCTTTATTGTAATCCTCAGAGATAGCAACTCATTAGTCTGCCTATACAGATACATATTTATCTTGTCCGAATTTAATTTCACATGTAAATTTTGACCTTTATCTGCAAGAGCTCCCGAGAGAACCTTACCTTGTATCCTTACATATTATAAAACAAAGCTGTCTGTATGTATGTTCGCGAATTTCCCAAAATCTACTGAACGGATTTTTGTACGGTTTTTACTCAAAGATGATGCAATTCTTAAGGAAGGTTACGGATAATAATACATTACGGCTTTATGTAGATTAACTGAAATATAACGATTACTGTAGAATAGGTCGAGCGGTTGTAAAAATTTCGCCTGCTGGGAGATTGTGACACACTGATTTCCGCGCGAGCGAAACCGCACAGCTAGTCTAAGATAAGAAGAAATCGGGCTACGTCTAAGGCCTAAGTTAGTCCGTCTTCATTACGGACTAGTAACGTCGTTCAGCTAACAACCCACTTCACCCTCATTAGATACGTATCATGGCGCGAGGCCACACATCCACGGTGCAAACGATCTAACAAACGTTTTCGCTTTCACGAAACGGGCGGACAAATTGCTTACCTTTCAAGTGAGCCGATTTATCTTGTTATGTCGCGGGACAGATAGCAGGGAACGGAAAGTTTGCCATTTAGCCAGCAATTGGACTTGTGAAATTCATACGTAAATTGAAATAAATTGCTCATTGTTAAATCGTCCACAATTTGTGGTCTCAGAAGTAACTAATCGTAATTTCAGTTATCTGTCTAAGTATGTACACGATTCATAAGCATAAATAAGCCTATTATATGTGCCTATTTGAGTATAAAGCTTTTGCAATTTGAATAAGAAAAAAAATTGTTACTATCATGCATTAACCAATAACCACTATTTTGTCCGCTGTACCTTTTTACGAAAGAAAAAAAATCACCAACGCTTCACGCACTACATACAGCTACTCGACACAAATATTTTTATTGTCCCTAAATTATCATTAATTAATACTTATTTATACAAACAAAGGTTTCGTTCTAATTATTTGTGTTTATTGCTTACTGTTTGTCAATTGTTTAGATTTCATCTCATTAAATTCTTTTCGCATAGTCATTTAACTTTCTTCTTCTCATGTCAATTTCTTTTGTATCTAATGCTTAATAGTACAGAAATTTTATTGCGTGTACTATTTATGAAGGTAATATAAATGTAAGAAAATGTTTAAAGGCTGATACTTAAAGTAGGTGTGATAAACTTTGTCAACATTTTTAGATTTGCTTGCTAAGACAATTTTATTATTGGATCCATTTATGCCACCCGAATTAGATTTCATTTTCTATATTGTATGTTTTATACAATGTAGAGTGTGCATGTAGTTAAAGTTATCTACATTGTTTTCCCGCGTAAATTAAATATTGTTACTCCATTATCCAAGTTCCATGTACATGCCGGTAATATTCCGAAAGCCAGAATTTTGTCAGAAATACATAGACAAATAAAGATATAAAATCGTTTCTTTTTCTATATAAACTTAAAAGACCAGTAAGGTTGATATCAGAAGAGTTTTATTACTGTAAGTACAAAAGACGCTACATTTATTACATATTTCTAACGGCTTTTTCTCTTACAATAGAATGGATCCATAATAGGATTTGTTCGAATCAATCATCTCGCTATATGATGGCATGATTATGACTATGAGAATATTTTGAGTAGAAAGTCGGGAAGTGGAAAATAACACTCATCCATTGCTTTCTCGGAATGGCCAACAATAACATAATTGCGGGACCTTAACGTGATCTGTCATGAACGAATGAAGGTTTCTTGTAATTTGGCTCTTAAGTGTTACTTTGCACTTATATTATAGGACTTTCAAATATGAATATAAATTCTGGCCTATGCGGTTTTACTACGGTTCGAAACAAATATATCAATTCGCTTTGTATTTTTTGTAACATTGAGGTTTTACGAGCATGCAGGCCATCTGATGGTGAGTCACTATCGCACAGAATCGAAGTTCTTTCTTATTGTTAGATCGAATACAGATGCGTTGCTATCCCTGAGGTCTGAATTGGGACGCCTTGATTAATTATATCTCCTTGACCACACTCTTCTACATCCTTCACAAACTAGAGCACAGCAGCAATAACACTGCATAATAATAAGGCAAAAAAATGTGGCGATGTCTCCGAAGTCGAACCACGGTAGGACATCATACCATCGCAAAAAAAAATAAACGTCTTATAATTAGTCATTACAAAGTGCGTCTTAACACTTTTGCTTAAACATGATTTGTAACGTTCTACCTTTTTGGAGTGCCATTAATCCTCTTCTTAGCTCATTCTTACACTTCAAACAGCTCCGAATGCATCTGGAACATAAGTGGCAAGATGGCAAGATTAAAAATCGATAGTTTAGGCAATCTGTGGCAGATTTTGGTTCATTTATTGTGAGACCTTACCGTTTTAACTTTTATCATGTTGAAAATATTAGTTGCAACCTTACTTTATTATTTACAAAAACAAATATATCTTATTCGACCTCAATATGAAACAACTCCTTAACTTAATCGTATTAGACAAAACTGCCGCCAACTTGTATTAAAGTTGTACGTAAAAGGCAGCTTTGTTTAAAGCTTGCAAACATATATGTTGTGTTTTCTATAAAAACGCGCATTCTTGCTAATGATTTATGAAAGTAATCTAGGTGCTGTCGACCTGTCGTGGAATAGCGTTCGAGCAAAACATTCCTAGGCGCATTGCGATAGCCATTTAACTTGTTACGCAAAAAGCAGTTCCAAGTAAGGCCTACTAACTAGTAGCTTTGATGAGAAAAAAACGCTTTTCACCATATCTGTTTGTGCGACCAGCTACCGGCTTTAGGAGCGACCTGTTTTAGCTTTTTGTTGTTACAGTACTTATTGTGTAATTAATACAGATTGGAGCATGGAATTTTTTACTCCCATTTTTATAAACAACATTCTTATTATGTATTAATCTGTTACAAGTATTATAAGATTAAAAAGTAAGCTTCACAACGACAAAAACAATAAGACAAACGAAAGCTTTTTTCTCCAAACGAGATAATAAGTAATAAATTGCTTCCCGCAAACCAATTAAGATGTTGAACATATCTACATGGGTGATACAATTATGTCCATAATGTTATGTAAATAGTAATTTCAGCAATTATGTAAGATCTTTTGGCACAGATTTTAAAATGAAAAAGTTGAAAATCGGCTTTAGGTCACGACACACATAGCTCCTTTTATTTTTATCTGAGAACCGATTACAGAATTCGATGTTCAATTATAATCGATATCGTAACATCTGGTATTGTTTCCGTGTAAAGTGTTATGTTATTTTTGAGCAATGCTGATTTCGAGGCGATTATCACTGGCCCGGTATTTTTTTCTTTATTCTGTCATCCTACTTTATATCGGGTCATCGACGTATTTTTTGCGACTAGTGTGGGCAATAACAGCCGAACATACCAACCAGTTTCTCTAGACATTTAGATAAACATCACCGATTTTATTGTCTTAGTATATAATACATTTTTTAAAGTAAAACAAGGGTTTGTAAGTATTTCTTTACTAAAACTACAGGAGAATCAGTCCTATTCCTAACGCGCTCGCATATGATAAATATACCATCTCCATGCCATTTAAAAAGCCTGACAAAAGCTAGACAAGCCGCACAAGAGGCCGAACCTTATCCGGATGCCTGACAAAGCTATTTGTAACACTTGATTTTTAGCCAACCAAAAAGCCTGACTTTATCCGGATAAAGTCAGTCTTTTTTGCAATTTGCCCGCAATGCTGTTTGTTACTTTTGATCCTCACTACCTATCTGATTGACGTACGAGAATACTTAGATCATCACTATATTAGTTGCGTTGTTCGTAGCTATGATATAATCATATTAATCGATGACAACAGAATACGCCTTAAAGCAATTTTTGTGTTTTTAATTGGAAAGGTGCTTCATTCTGAGTAATCGAACGGATAATACCGAAACGTATAGTACCGCATTCTATGATTTTTACGACGTTCCCAATATCTGTTTGTAATTGAATTGGTTGAAATAAGTTCGCGGGCTGTAGAAATATTATACGCGTATCGTCAAGCCTATCAACAATTCAACACATCTACTACCACAAGATGTTGCATCATCAAAATTCTATATTGTTTAAAAAACTGGTCAAAATTAATGTGATCTTAGAAATAATAAATATTTTAAATTTACTTTCATAGGATTTCTTTCTTTTTTTACTCATTTTTTACATAGTTGGCGAATGCAGTTTACGAACATCCCTATTTATTGGATATAAAAACTAAAATTCTAGGAATTACGACTACTAAGGTTTCGCCTTAGGACTTAGATAGTCTCCTTACACATCTTAACAAGTATTCTTAAGGAAGCCCCGTAATAAGAAATATCATGTTGTATCAATGTTGTAGGATAGCCTTTTTTTATGACATACTAGCTTATATGTACCTGAGAATCCGCATTATAAAATAAAAGACGAAATCTTTGACGATTCCTCCTATAAAAGAAACATCCATCTCTTTTTATAAACTCCTTTAAATTATTATTTTTGGGATATGAAATATGTCCTTCTCTGTTTCTCAAATTATCTTCATATCAAATTTCATCTAAATCGGTGTAACGGTTTAAGCGAAAAGAATATAACGTTGCTGTCTAACAGTCAGTAACTTTCGCAATATTAGTATGGATGTGTTCAAAAACGACATCTGACTGAACAAATAAACAACTTTCACGTTTTATCATAATGATAGTGTTGTTATGTAAGCAAAAGCCTAATTGTTTTCCGAACAACGCCCACGCGGCGTTTTCGGCTATCAGTTACAGAGATGATCATATTGTTCGATCATTATCGTCATTAGCGTTGCCTACTCACTGGCGTAATGTGTAATTTGTAACCGACTTACTTGTGAAAGCTAATAATTCTAAGGCTTTTAACCTTATGGTATTCGTCAGTGATTTTTAAGTTCTACGACCTACGTTTAATTTTTTTTCATTGCAAAAATAAATAAAGAATAAAAAATGTAAATGTAATCTCACAGATAAAAAAATCCGCGTCGCCTAGAGAATAGAGTAATAGAGTAATCGATGGATTTACGCGGGAAACAGTTTGTGACAAACTGATTTTAACGCGGGCTAAGCCGCGAGCACAGCTAGTTCTTTATAACAATCTCAATGACTCAAATTTCAATACCAACATTTGACATTGATATGCCGACTTCTAAACTTTTCGTCTATTTTGTAACTAAATACTCCCATTTTGAAACGCCGGAAGCAATCGCGTCTTATTTTTCATAATAGGAAATGTATTTTGTTCTAGGCTAGATACAATCGAATTTCATTACGTAACACCATTCTAAAGGTAATCTTCATTAGTTGTATTTCGTTAACTTATTCATATAATTTTGAGCCTGTTAAAACGTTTAACAATAATATCAATTTTAGAGATGATAGTAATAATTCTACAAGATTTGCTTGCGGCGATTACCCAAATGAATTTATGATCTAAATTTAGAATATTTCCCGCTGGTGAAATAGCAAAATTATATTGTATACATACAAACAATAATAAAATGTGAATGTAAGTTTGTTTGTTTCACTTTCATGCCAAAACTACACAACCGATTATGATGTTACTATAAAGAAATCTTTTTTTTATATCAAACTCGTTTGAGTATGATTTAAAAAAAAATCAATTCAATGCACTGACCAAAGTCGTTTAAATAAGGATAATTGTAATTTATTATACACCAAAAGAAAGGCTAAAGCACAAATAAATAGAAATATGTAATTTAGTTTATACGTCGTGCGAAAACTTGGTAAATATTTTTGCATGATAAAACAATGAACAATTCTTATATAATTGGAGGTTTTTTTTATAACAAAAGACAGTGCCGTTATTTTTACAACAAAAAGTAAAACAATGGATGTAAAGCTAAAATCGAAACAAAAAGGTCTCCATAATTCATCTAATTCACATTGTGGGTAGGGAAACGCACTTTACATTTTGATGTCCTACATGGCATTTGTTATAAAGACGTTTTTATTATCTTTGTATGTATGTTTGTAACGGAAACTTTGATTATGATACACTTCGAGATGCCGGGTTAATTTGAAACTTAGCATTTATTATTAAGGACCGATGATAATGCAATATTATGAGTGCCATCGAGCTGTTCTACCTTTAAAACTAGGTTTAAACCCTCATTTCGACCATTTCAACAAGGGTTTAAATCTAGTTTAAAACTTACACCTTGTTTTTTTATTAGACCGATCGAGTTTAGGCTTATTACATTCGTCTTAACATATTCTGCCCATTTCTCTTAATGACATAAGATATTCAAAAAATTATTAAAAACAAATTTTTGACTTGCCGTCAAAGATTGCAAGTCCTGCCGTCGGACTCCACCCCTCATTTTTATATTAAAACCTTTGAGGGGAAAACGGGGAGATCAATGCTTTGAGTACATCCTTACATATAATAAAACAAAGCAGTCTGTATGTTTCGCGATTTTCCCAAAATCAACTGAACAGATTTGTGTACGGTTTTTAGTAAAAAACAGTGCAATTACTGGGAAGGTCTAGCCGTGAGCCAACGCTCTTTCCATGACATGCCGGGCCGGCGCCGCATCGCGCCTAGAGTGATCCGACGGATTTACGCGGGAATCACTTTGAGACCATAAGGGCACTCGGGGCCCGTGTCCAGGGCCCCCATCTTCAGGGGCCCCGAAGGACCGACAATTTCTCATTTTTTAGTATAAAAATATTATGGTCGGGCAGACGCATTACACTTTTCTTATTGCACAAACATCGATCATTTTTAGATTGATTGAATTCAACACATTTATAATGAAATAATTTGAGTGATCCGAACAGAGTTAGTATTAAATTGATTAATAAAGCATAT
>DWTF01000566.1:0-11355 GCA_018250225.1 Udranomia kikkawai
CTACTAATATAAACGCAAATATGTATGTTTCTCCATTAGTTTATAGTGATAACTTTTTGCTATCACCCATATATCTTATGAAACGTTAAAAATAAGTTTGTTTTAGAATTACGTGTCTCAGAATTAAAAGCTACATGTTATCTACCTGGGATAAGTGCTTTATGCCTTACTTGTAATTATAATTAAGTTCGCAGTCAATAGTAATGATAGTAATTAATAAGTTGTAATATATTATCTTGATAACAGTATTAATAGTCCGTTAGTAATGGTTTCAGAATGAATAACTTAGATTGTAAATGGCAAGGCTCTGAATATACAAACATTTTGCGCGCACCTCATAAAGGACAGACAAATGTTTTGTTTTGTCGCTAAAGGTACTAATATGTTGCCGGCAGCGCAACTTTGTTCACCAACTCATGTAGCGATAGCAAAACGATCGATACGATTTAATGCGGATTTAATAGAACAAAAAATTCTGCGGTCCGCAGTAGAAATCTTTTCTGTTCGTAAAATAACGTTGTTTAAATAAACAAGTTATGTCAGGGAAATTAAACTTCCTCGATATAATATTTAATTTTATTAAAAAACAAAAATAGTACGACCAATTCAGATGCTGAAACAAAATCAACAAATCAAAACTATCGCAGATAACGGTAAAAGATTTTAAAGACGATAATGATAGTAACATATAAAATCCACGTTCCTTGGCAGAAACGGTTACACAACCCAAATTTATTTGCTAACTGTACCCCGCGTTTATGTTAAGAGCAAACGGAGTATTTACTGAGAATCCAGACGGTAGGATCAACAAAGTCTTACAATGTTTTATGAGGTAGAAAATTTTAACTCTATCCCATATTTTGCTCTATGATAATAAAGCCATTTATTACGCATGTAAAACTCCAGGATTTGAACTCTTGAAATTTGAAACGAGCAAAAGTTTCCGTAAGCGTTCGCAGTCAACGTAACTATGGAATAAAAGGGGTTTGTAAAGTGAGACTAATGACTGAATTTTAATGTTGACTGTGAATTTCATTGTGAGCTTAACAATTTGGAAGATAAATATGTTTGGATTGTCGCGTTTGCTTTTCTGAATATGTATTTTGGATATCAATGGTGTGGTAGTCGTTCTTTTAAGGTAGTAGATAAGATTAAGTTGAGAACTGTGATTTATTGATTATCAAATATAAATTTAAATACTCTTGAATTCATGATTTCTTTTCGATATGAATACGAGGTATCATAGGTACACGTTACCGAGGTATTATTATACATTTTTATATTGTATTGTAACATATAAGTATAGGTAGAGGTAGTAGTTTATATGTTTTTATTTAAACAGCACTAAAAAAGATTATCAGAAAATAAACCAAAATTTGGACATATTGCAATGTTTTACTTAATTATTAAAAGCAGCTTGACAGAATACATCCAATGGGTTACAAATACTGAACCAACTGATTTCAATAATAAAAACCTAGTCCACAGTGCAAACACACTAGAAAAACTTGCAGCTCAAACAGAACTCATATACAAAGTAGAAGCGGTGTCTGCACTTAAATGTTTGTTCCCAGCGTTAATCTGGCCCGGCGTCTGCAATAATGACGATGCAAATTGCGTTGCCACTGTTCGCCTTCTTTACATCCACAAGTTCGTTCATGGTTCCAAGTAGAAGTTTAATGGGAGCACTTGAAAGAATTATTTTATAGCACGCTTTTCTAGTTTCTTTTCGTTGTATGTTGGTTTTGTGTGTGGATGGTTCATGTACATGGTGGTTGATGTGATGGTTGGGATGGAGTGTATGGATGTTTAATTGATGACGCAGTAAATTTTAGATATTATCCTTTATGTGACTTCTAAATGTGAATTCTACACTTTTGAAAACGAGAATTTAGCGGTAAATGACGCCTAAAAATTTAATTAAGCTAATAATTTGTTAAATTACTATATGGAATTTATAAACTCTACTTATAGTCTATGTTCGATCTTAAATCTTAGGAATTAGGACTCTTGTGAATACATTAGTTAGGGAATTATAAAATATATTCAACTTCAAAGCACTAAACGCTTTGCACGGTTGTGTTATTGACAGAATGATTGCTGTTATTATCCATAACGGCAATAAATCTTACAGAGTAACTGCAACAAATTTTATTAATTACACCAATGTATACGACTCGTCGCACCGCCGATCTAACTTTGTAAGGTCACTTACAATAACATCGTCTGAATCCATTAGTAATTCACTCTTTTCAAAAGAGAAACATAACTCATTGGAACCGTGGACAAGTCGTACGAAATTTATTACCATACCTAGCATAATATAAACAAAATAATTTATGTTTTAAAATAAAATCTATAAAGACGACAGACAGCCCGAGGTGGATGCACCCATAAACGTAAGCTCAGACGGACTCTATTATATTTTTACATGGACATAAATTGAAAGTAAAGAGTATCAATACGTCCTCAAAGTATTTTTGATTCAAATCGGAACATTTGAGTACGATCTTCTCAACTCTCATAAAGATGGTCATAAGAATATAGATCTGTCTGATTGTTGAAATCACTGGACAAGAATCTGCATTATATTGCTCCGATAAAATTTTAGTAGTTTGACGGTCAGTACAAAGTTTTATTTACTGCTGCTCTTATTAAATTATGAGTTATTCACTAGACTATTCCGAGGATTTAACAATACGCGTATTGCTTTCCCGATAACTTTACTCAAGGATTTGTTACTAAGTTAAGCTTTTGAAAACGTAAGAGCAATAACATAACATATCATAGAGGTTGTATCGTTTTCGATTCGTATGTATTTATTAAAGATATGACATTTTCCGTAAGAATGCCCAATGTAAACACCAACATTGCTAATTTGTTTCAATTTATCTAACGAGACCAATGTCTATTTACTGGTTTAACAAATGAATATATCAAAAACAATAGTTCCAATAGCTT
Organism: Udranomia kikkawai; assembly: GCA_018250225.1. Taxonomy (NCBI): domain Eukaryota; kingdom Metazoa; phylum Arthropoda; class Insecta; order Lepidoptera; family Hesperiidae; genus Udranomia; species Udranomia kikkawai. The sequence goes on from DWTF01000566.1 coordinate 2,962, forward strand.
ACGGATATTCAATAATCGTGGCTTTATCATTAACCATTCTAAGGTCATCACTCGTGCAAGTCAAGTTCCAGGGTTTGATCTACGCAACGATACAGGATTCAATAAATACTGTGTGGTGGGGCATAAAAAATCACCTATTGCCAGTCCGCACACATCGGCACATTACGTGACGCGGTTACCAAACATACATACAGACACGTTATATGTAGTTTTGATATTCTGCCTACGTGGGTTGAACCTCTCGGAATAAATTTACAATAGTCTTTTAATCGGCTCTTTGCATTTCATTGGCTTCGTGACTGTTTGTTTTATTTTTCCTTATTAGATTTTTTTGTACGTGCCTCCAAATATGGTCACCTGTCGATTCTAATCGCTCATTTTACTGACGTTAAGTTTTACTCGTGAGTGTGTTTATTGTTATGTGAAAATAATTCAATCTCCTATTGTCATCCTGTCAATATATTTCGACATCAAAATTATAATACAAATAACATTTATGTGGCTCTAAATTGTTTTTAAATAAAATCCTCCCAAAGTACTGAAACAATTTAATAGAGTGTAGTTGTATTTTTTTTCTCTGTGGTTCAATTTATGTAATTGTTGCACCAGTTTGCGCATCTATTTAACTAAAAGCGTTATCGTCATAACCGCTATATCATTAATTCTTCTCTTTATAGAAGTAGTGTCATTTATATCCGTCATCAATTCACTTTTTATATCAGAAGGATAATGTGCAGTATATAAAATAACATAAATATCATTTCCTTTATCATATTAATTTTCATTTACCTGTTTCTCTGTTTTATTTTATTATGCATACTGTCTACCACATTTGGATTTATTGTTTAAATTAATGATAATTGTATGCAATGTGACGATTGGTATTAATGTGTACTCACTGGGGAGTCTGCTACGGTATTTGTATTGAAATATCTAGCAATTTCTTATGCACGTATGTTTTAATATTTATTAAAAGCTTTATGCTCGATTGGTGAATTTAATGTATCACTGAAAAGAGGTGATTTAGGACTGTTAAGTTGCTTATTTAACAGAAAATATAACAATTTGAATATATTTCAACACGTTTGAAAATATCACTCTTAAAAACGTATCACTCAAAAACGTTGGCTGAAATTAATCCCAAAGAAGTTAAATATAAATTTAGATATCGATTCCAAGTAGGTTCTATCGAGTGTATTAAAATGCAATTGTTCATAAAACGGCGACAGAAACATAGAGGGCACATGTTTCATTCCATTTCGTATTTCATACACAATTGACCTGTCTGTTACATCGCTGCTCTATGACAACCTTCGAAGCTCGGCAAGTCGACCGCTCGGCTCGAATACATTATAATACAGGAAATCACAAGCCAGTCTAGTATTCAATTTATCTTCCAAAATCATAAATTCACTGAACCGATCTTTTGCATCCTCTAAATCAAATTATTCTTGTTTGTTCTCTTTTAATGTGTCGGGTGTTGTTTATTTGTGTTAGATCATTTTATTGAGTTTGTATTTACTTTAAACAGGTATTTTATCTAAATATTTGTTGACCCTTTTAACGATAGCATATAAAATATTTGTACAAAAAGATTCGCAGTTATTTATTATTCCATAGCATATAAATTTACGATTTTTCGATTAAGGTTTTGCTTCGTATACATAAAACAGAGAATTGTTAACTAAGAAAAAGATTGGTTTCCATTTGACCTCCAGAAACGTACCTTAAGTAATTGTAATGGAATTGAGATCTCGGCTTGATTTAATGGAGGCAATTGCTAAGCAATCGTTGAATTCGTTGACCTTAAGGCCGCTCAAATAAATGAAATTACTCTTCGGAGTAAAGGGACTTGGTCTCGAGTAACAAATCAAAGTGAGAAAATAACAAAATACTAATTGATTAGCATTCTTAAATCAATTGAGAATCATGCGATTCATTTTGTGAATCAATTGGAGTATAAATTCGATTGATTGATTAATGGAAGTACTTATAGTTTTGTCGATCAATATACTTCCTATGCTATCTTTTTCTTTCATAATAAGAAAGAATCTAATACAAAATGGTTCATCTTTTATCTTTTCTAAGTTTATACAAATGCTCCCCGATGTGAACTAAATTATCTAATTCAAAATTAGTTATTCGACTATTTGTAAGCTTTCTCGGTATTTCAATAAATTTAGATTAAATTGTAATTGTTGTTTAGATTGGCTCGTTTGTTTCAGAATTTCGATTTACAATGTTTTAATTAGTTTGTACACAGCCTGTAATGAATTCATGTCTGTTTCATTAAACTTTGATCAATAATAGTTATAAAAAAAATTAAGCTTATCATCAAGATTTGTTAGAAATGTTGCATTTGTCTTTAAATTGTATAGAAAGCATCTCTTAACCACGGTTTCTAGTTAAGCTATTTAGTACTTAATTTTATGCTCCTTGTAAACGTTAGCATGATTCATTAGCACTATCAGAATCTGTATCTGTTACACTTAGCTTTTTATCTATACTACCAACCGAATCATTTTCAAGTCAATCTGGAGGGAAAGGCTCTAGTCGCCGTCATAAAGTTTCACCTCAGACTAAGTGGTTAATAATCGATAATTGTAATGTTTCGTTCGATTCCTGTTCTGAACACGTTTCTAACTTGACCCAGTAGCAAACTGGATTATGCACTCATTACCTGCACAGCCGAGCGTTCATTTACGTATCCATTTATCTAGTGGGTGCATGATACGATGTTATCATAATTGTGGGGAGCCAATCGATGTAAGTTGCGAAGTTTCCTGTTTTTGTGTAAGTTTTTTTCAAGTGTACGATTTATTCTTACAACCATATTTACAGCTTGGTTAGCTGTTGCTACTGGATTTTGTTTTGCGCTAGAAAAGATAATTTTTGGAGGTTTGAAAATGGGAGAACTTTCAACAACCATTTGAGCCAGCAACCATACATGACCAAATCACAAAAACAGCTTCTCGCCCTAAACAACTCCGTAATTTATATAATTACTGCCAAATTTCATACTACTTTAACCTTAATTATAACCCGCGAGCAGCAACTAGCAGTTTAAAAATAATCATACCAAAAGTAACACAAGAAGTTGTAATTGAGTCTTCAATTTGTATGTTTTCTTTTCTAATTTTTATGTTATCGTGAAATTTAGATTACGATCGTGTTTTACCAATATTTTATTAGCATAGTAATTATATAACCAGCAAAACTATTGTACGGCGAAAGCAAACACCATCCTAGAATTAAGTGCGTTCAGATGTAAACCATAATGTTGCAACCGCTACAGAATGCTCACAGACCAAAACACTCAAATTGAATTAAATATTAAAGCGTTTCGAAACCACATGCAAATACATCGCCACTTCCGAGTCTAAACCTCTTATGTCCAGCACGGTAACCTAAAGGTCATTAAGAATTCACTACTTCAGCTCTGTCTAACCAAGAGCGAATATACTATTAACTGTATTCAAATAACACGGAAACGAAACACCTATATAATGCACTTTTTGTGTCTTTGAGAATATTTGCGAATGACGCAAGTTTTGACGTTAACGCGGTCCATAAATACACGCTAAATATGTATATGTATACATACTTTGCAGTTTATGATTTCAATGGCTCAAAAAGTCGATAGATGATGGCTCAAAAGACTTCTTCTAAAGCAAATGTGAGTAAATAATTCACACCTACTCCATTTTCTCCTACTCAGTAAATCATCTATTTTGCTGATGACTGAATAAAAACCCTTAATCCTTGATAATACGACGTAGTTGATTCTACCATTGAGCTTCGTTCCAGCAAATACGGCTTCATGTCGATAATCGTTACTTCAGTTAAACAAGTCCTTTAGATTCGTTTCGCATGTCTTGTATTTGCTAGAGTCCGTATCTGTTCCTTGTTTATCTTCTGGATTAGTTCCAAGAACCTACAAATTCGATTCTTGCTCTAACTAAGCACTTGGAAAAGTATTTGTAAAACAATTGTACGTGAAAAAGGTCCAAAAACTTTCGTAAATAGGATAAATATGTTAATTTTCCTCAATTTTTGTCATAACATCAGGATTATGATCCATAAAAGATAACCTATCATTACTACTTCAGTCGCCAGTTTCGATAATTTAATCAGTAACATTTATCCTTACAACAAGAGTATCTATCTCGAATATATGTACTAACAAAACTCGCTTTGTGTGTCTCTATACATTATTATACGTTCTCATTATTATTTCGACAAGATCTAATGGACCAATGTTTTTGAGTCTAATACTATGCATATCATAATATTACGACACACTAAGATATACTTATAATAATTTAGAATAACATTGAATGTCCACAAAAAACGAGATCGACTCGGGTCCTTCATTTCACCTTCTACGAGCAGCATTTGACCATTATTTGTGAGTTGACGTAAAGCAAAAAGTGTATAAGAGTGATTACCTCTCGCGGACGTGATTAGATTGGTGGTATGGTTGGCAAAACAACTAATATATTCTAAGAAAAATCCATTAATATTTTTGCCCGTAGAATCAATAATGGGGCAACGACGGTAACGTATTTAATGCCACAACCTTACGGCCATATGCCATACCATTTGACGTAACTTATTTATGCCATAGTTATAAGATCCTATTCATACTAGCAAATCAAATTTAACCCCCACTGGGAATCAAATTCGGTCCCTTGCAAACAGAAATTCGTAGTAATTACACCCTTACTATGCCAATCTATTCATCTCCCTACACAAACAGCGCACGAATGCAATTAATGACCGCGATTTTTATTCCAAACGCGCAAAACGAACCGTTCAACACGTTCCCGATCACATTTATCGGTGGAAATGTTAGTGTCAATAAAACTAAAAGCACCACACACACCACCATAAACACAGTAATTGCACAAACAAATCCAATTCGTAATCCAACAACTGTTTTTACAGTTTAATTTTTCCGCCGTTTTCGGTTTTTTCCGCCGGGTTTTTTCTCCCGGTGCACCATAACCAGAAATTAGCGTTAGCGTTGAAAGCCGATGACCCAACTAGATTAAAATGTATTTGAATACCTTATAATGAATAAGAATTTGATTCTTATAATGGGAATTCGTTATTTGATTCTTGAAATGTTCTCTATCGATTCTGCCGACGGTACCCCGGACGTGCATATCGAGAACGGAGTCGAAATTATAAGTATGATAGTTATAAATTTCATGCCACTATTAAATACATATAGCCCGCAGCGTACTCTTGACCTTGTCTGTTTATCTTGACGATCGGAGCCACGAAACTGGCCTATGAGATCTATTATAAAGGTTGTTACCAAACCCGTTGTAATGTATATAATGTTTCTTAGATAATCACGCGTGTATATGATTGTCGATAAACAACGTGTGAGACTTCCGTTATACTAAAATTGGTCTCAGAATATTGTAATATTTGTAGCTTAGTAACAAGACATGCGCGTTTACCAACAGTAGGAGATTGTTATGTATTAATCGTTTTAAATACTTGGTACTAATAAAAAATATTACCATGAAAATTAGACGTGACACAGACGTATAAAATTAAAACAACAAATAAACTAGTACATCACTCTAGATAACTGATATTGCCTATAATCCTAAATTATCCTAAATTTCATGATTAAATACACTGATTCCTGTTTTCACTTACTCCTTCACTTACAAATTGTAATCCGTAATTGAATCTCAGGAATCTATTTATAACATTATTAGTTAATCAAATCGACCCCGTGTTAATTTTGATCATATTACATCCCGAGGCGTTACATCCTGAGACGTCAATCGCTTATTGAGTTAATCGATACCATCACGTTGGCAACAGCCCCCGGGCTTCGATCTGACAAGCTCATTATGTTCAGATATGATCGTATGACGTCGTACCGTTTGCATCCGAGATTTGAGTCGGTTAATGCATATTGTGACGCGAAATTATCTTTTTAACTTCGGTATTGCATATTTAACTAAAACTATACTAGGTCTGGACGATAACAATAATGGTGTATACGCAATTAGATTCGTATAATAAGATAAACTACATGTAAACTTAACAACTAACAATAAAGAAGTTGAAGAAATAGTAAATGAAGAACTGGTTAGTGCACACGATAGAAAAGACTACGACGATTCAAAAAGCATTGAACTACTAGTCCTTCGTGAATAAGGAAGCAGAATCACTAGTACCTTGCAAAATTACCATTGACAAAGAAATTAACATGATAGCGATCGGTTGCCAATAACGAATAACGGTTCAAGGGTGTCAGAGTTCGCAAGAAATTCGAGTTTCAAGATGAATAGGCCCAACTGACCCCGAATTCAAATCGACAGTGTAACAACACTATCGGCAGAATTTATCGCCCGTACACGCTTATAGAACCGATGCGTGTAACTGACTTGTGCCAGCGAAACGGTAAATGACAGCGAATAAATATTTCCTCGCTGTAATAAACAAATGTTGTTGGCTAACTTGAGTCTACTAAAGATTTGCTTACAATTAGTTCATATTTTGTCTAGGTCTTGTCGTAACAGTTATTAAACTTATCCTGTGATCTGTTAATGTTTTGAATTAAAATTTCCTTTTCGGTTCGATAACAATAGCCTACTTCATCTTTATATATAAATTACGTGTCACTTTGTTTATTTTTGTATAGGCTCCTAATCTACTGAATCGATTTAAACAAATTTTTGCAGTGCAGTTTGGTAAGACTTGCAAGATAAAATAATATCTAAATTTACTGCCGCAATATTTTTTATTACAAATTATTTGTCAACCGGTTGTGTTGACCGGGTCAAAAATGTTTCTAAGGCGATACAAAGTACGCCGGATTAGCTACTTCGAATATATTTTTATTTATGGAGAGATACAATGGCCGTTCTCCATTCTTGAACCTCTTACCTATGAGTATATCTCGTGTCGGTTTCCTAGCAATACAAAACCGTCGATTGCGTTTTAGTCTACTCACTACTAAATCTATTCTACATTTATGTACAACCATAAAATGTCTGTCCTCTTGGGCCGTATGAGCGAAGATTGTTATTGATATTAGTTACTTAAATCATTCTCGTTTGATCATGTTAATAAAAAAAAACTTGAAACTGAAACCCGCATTTAAAAAGCTACTCTTATATTTAAACGAAATACTTCAATCACGTTTAATTATTTTCGTTGTGACACATAAAAAATAAATCGAGGCTTTTAAGGCGATCGTGTTCCAGATAGGATTACCTTTGTAACAAGTTTTCGAAGCATGAAACCTCTCAAATTAAATAGTAAATTACTCTTGATCACAATCGTGTTTCTTTACTAAATCCGAGACACGCAAAGCTAGAAATAAGAAATTATTTCCAAATTGAATTTCTGTCTCCTGTCAAAAGTGCCAAATACATTGATAACATCTGCTACTTATAAAGAAAGTAATTGCTTCATCACAGTATACAATATATTAGCACTAAGCGATGGTCGAGATTTTGTGAAAAGTAAAAGATCAAAAATAAATGATAAATAAAAATAAATACATAAAAATATACGAAATAACATAAACCGCACCGCTCGTGTGGTTAATGCTATTAAATCTGAAACTAAAAGGTTATCTGTTGATACAATTATGGTGTTTCATTAATGTTTGGTAAGTGGAATGCTTACATACTCGTTTGCTACTGTAGAGACAGAGAAAAACGTCAATCGCCCGTTCTCTGTCACCCTATTCAAGTAAAACTTTTTTTTTTATTTGATAAAATGTCAATAGTTTTTACCAGTCTTTGGTACCAGAATTACCATTCTGCCTCTACTATTGTTATGAACGGGATATAAAAAGTCAATCCACATACACGTAAAGTTAGTTATTGACTTAATAAAAGCGCGTAGAAGTAAATTTATACAAAGAGAGTAACAATTTCATGTTATTACAAAAGAAAGTAGCAGTTTCGTTCCGCTTGTTGTTTTTATTGGACGAGAAAAATCAGTTACACCCACCTGAAAGGCGTTAGGAAAAATGATAATATTGCCAATATTCTTGAACTTTCGTGGCGGTTTCCATGGACTTGTTTCGTGCGTTATGTTTGCCGTATGCTCTTTTGATTACAATAAAGAATATCAGTTATTGAAAAAAAAGTAATAAAGTAGACAATTTAACCGTTTCTTCATTGTCTTAGGAATCAGAGCATGTTTTAAACTTCAAATCTGCTAGATTGATCAAAATAGTCATTTAAAATCTATTACAAAATTTCACTTAAATGGACAATAAAAGGAATCAATAAAAATCGTAGGAAACTTCTAGGATTTTTATTGGTTAAGAATTTGTTTTTTTTTTTTTAAACTAGTATGTAAATTCATACTACTAATATGAAAATACATATTAATAATTCTGTTAAC
>DWTF01000567.1:0-11349 GCA_018250225.1 Udranomia kikkawai
AGTTCATTCATTGGCGATGCGGAAAACGCGCGGTGTCACAAAGAGAGATAAAAGAAAATAGAACCATGAAACCAAATAAGGATGTTAATATCACATTTGCGATTAAGTACATTTGAGTAGTTTACTTAGTCAACTTGTATGATATAAATAAATATTGTAAGAAAGGGTCCTTCAAGTTGGCAATAAAGTATGACTTAACTAAGGCATTAAGTTCTCTCGATTCACGCAGCCAAGATAACTTTAGTATTATACGGTAATAAGTTGTATAATGTGACTATAATCAACTAATTATATAAAAACACATCCTTTATTATTAAATTATAAAACCAATTTAAGATAATTTATACCTTCTTCGATGTCTCGTTTGCAAAACAAGCCTCGTCCGTGTATATGAGATCTAAAGACGCCAACAGACGCCTTTGAAGTCTCTTTTAGTTGTCTAAACCTCATAGCCGGGGGTAATGTCGCCAGACGCCTATGTATCAAAAATGTTAAGTTAGATAATTGTTAAAACAATAACAAAAAAAGAATTAAACAGATAATATAAAACTACAAACCTAGAGATTGAGCTCTCTCCCTCTTGGCCACCGAAAGGCGGCGGTTCCTCCCTGAAGGGTGAGGCCATCCAGCTAAACATGTCATGGTTTTGTTTTCTAGTCACGGGGCCGGTACGCGCGCTTCCCCAAGGACTCTCCTTGAAACCTTCACTCAAATCTAGGTTGTTGTCCCAGCTACTTAGCGCCCGCCCCTGGCGTATTTTGTATTTAGTGCAACGGCTTGCCTATAAGAAAAAAATATTCAATGATTACCCGTTAATCACAATTGGAATTAATTTATCACTTTAATTAAATTTGAACTTACCCCAGGAAGTTGCTCAATGAGATATCTCAGTGCATTATTGTTAAGCCCCAAAAGGTGAGCTCCAGAAAGAGTAGACGGAAGATTGTACTGGATAAGCGGAAGACCTGAGAGTTTCCGGGCATTCTGCACCGCCTCTATTACTTTCGCCCAAATATCGGTCAACGAAGATGAGGTATAATTGAATCCGTCTTCTGATGTCACTTCATATATTAACTTTGGACCATCATCTTTTGGTGGATCTGGTGCTTGTTTTGAAAGGGATGCTTTATTTTCCTGACCCTTTGTTTTGCTTTGTTTCTTTACCACAACTGTTTCCGCGCTTTCAGTTTTCTTATCTACCAAGGGCCTTTTCATGACCTTTGTAGAAGAATTCGATAATTTAGTTGTCAGTGGAGTTCTTCGTTTCCTTTTCAGTAAGAATCTTTGGCGGTTCTGTTTCTATTTCTGCATCTAAACTTGGTAACGATGTCATTTTAGGTGCTTTCTGGATGGGCTCACTATTTCGCGATCTTTCCACTTCCGTTGGCACGGAACTTGTATTCGCTTGGTGCATTTCTGTTGATAGCTGCATAGCTCTTGCTGCGTCACTTTCCTCTTTTTCCTTTTTAGCTCTTTCTAATTCCATCATTCGTTTGGATTCCTCAATTGCTTTTTCTAAATCACTATCGACATTCTCATCCTTTACATTTAGATCGGGCATGTCATGACTCACTGCTCGTTGTTTTGGTACTGGTGGTGTCCTGTTAGTAGTGGATTTTGCAGAACTCTTGCTCTGGCCATCTCTGTGTAATGGCAGTACTCGGTTCATTGGCCGCATTGACATAGGATTAACAACGTTGGTAGGAATCCCAGACTGCTGAGTCGGTGGCGCTTTAGGCAACATAATACTAGAACTATTCTGAGTTGGCAAATTAATTGTATTATTTTGAACGGGTATACATATCATGTTGCTAGAATTGTTTTGATTTTGCAGCAGATTTGTGTTAGTTTGAATTGGGAAATTGATATCGGCAGCAGCCTTAGAAGCAATTTTAGGATCAACCAAGTTGTTTTGCACCGTGATATTCACTGTATTGTTACTAGAATTAACATTTATATTCATTGGGGCACTGTTTGGAATTGCCTGGAATGGCATGTTTATCATTGTACCACTGTTTTCATTCTTTTGCTGGAATGTCAAAGGATCGTTCGTAATTCCTGGAACACTACTATTGCTATTGTTAGTCACCACACGTATGTTGTGCTGCTGAGGAACGTGCTGATTTATATTGGTTTCAATATTAGCATTATTAATTCTGTTCCTTTCAGGTAGATTAATCACTCTATTATTTTGTGAGTTCATTTGTAGGTACCCAATTTGATTGTTCACCGAAATTGTGTGGTTTTGCTTGTCGTTACTTATGATATTTACTTTTGCACAATCATTACTAGGAATGTTGGATATGGGCATACTGGGAGCAGGAGGTGGACCCATTATATTTTTACCTCTTAATGGTTCTGGGGTAAATTTAGGTGTCTCATTGACTGGTAAGGAACTTCTGTTGATTTGTGATTCAACATTTGATAATTGATTTTGTGTTGTATTGTTTGTATTTAAACTGCAGCTATTAATGTTGATTTGTGAAGCGCCAGGCATTTGATTGTTTAGCATTTGATTTTGACTATTATTTGTGAGATTCTGTGAATTATTTATCATCATATGATTTGAAGGGCCAGGCATTAGGTTGTTGACATTATGGTCTGTTGTGTTATTGCAGTTCATCAGTATTTCATGACCAGATAGATTGTTTTGGTTGTTAGATCCATATATGGAATTATTGGTCACATTATTCATCACCATATTACTTGTATTATTTACACCCATTCCATGTATTCCATTTCCTGTGTTATTCACATTCATGTTGGTAGTAGTATTCATGTTAGAGCACATTTCAAAAGTAGTCTGATTACTAGTGAATTGTGTGGAATTATTAGAGCAGCTGCCACTGCATGAGTTTTGTATTTCATTTTTGATATCAGGAATATTAGGAACATGCATCAAAGGATTATTCATTGACTGATGATTTGTGTTGGAAATCTGCATATTGTTGTGTATGTTCATATTATTAATCGAATTCATATTATTCATTTGATGTTGCATTAGATTCGAATGGTCCATCGAAGTTCTATTGGTTTGCATTTGCGTCATCGTATTGAGATTCGATAAAGACATAGAATTATTATCATGTCTGTTGTTGTGAATGTTCGACATGATATTCGAATTATCCATTTGATTGTTTATATTCATATTGGGATTTCCTGACATGTGATGCATATGCATATTAGTATCCATTGTTTGTCTGTTATGCAGTTGATTAGGAGTATGTTGATGCATACTCATTAAGTTATTATCGATATGCGAGCGATTATTTTGCATTTGCATAACGTTAGACATTTGGTGTTGATGATGGTGACCCAAATTATCCATTTGTCTATTTTGTGTCATTGGCATCTGTTGAGTTAGATGCATATTGTTATCAACTTGGACGCGGCTAGCATTGTTATTCATGTGATGGTTCAATTGTTGCATGGAATGCATTTGTTGGTTGTGCATTGAATCCATCGATCGATTGGCATGCAACTGATGGTTCATATTATTGAGTGCATGTCCTTGCATGTTGTCCATTATCATCCTGTTATTCTGCATATTATTCATGTTTGACATTGGCTGATTCAAATGCATATGAGACAAATCGTTAAGATCGGAACGATTTAAATTGTGATTATTAGACATATTATGCATATTTATGTTCTGGTTTATAAGATTGCTAGTATCTGGAGTAGTTCGACTTGAAAGCATATTGGATTGATTGTGACTTTGTTGATTATTTATAATATTGTCATGGAAGGATCCTCGTGAAGCTCCTTGATTTAATTGATTTATTTGACTTGTGTTTTCCATTTGACGATTATGCTGTTGTATTTGTCCATTCATAATATGTATTTGGTTAGAGGTCAGCTGATTATTCTCATGCGACATTATTTGCATATTTCCATGAGGCATGCTTGATGTGTTCATAGAAGAATTCATCATGTCATTTTGCTGATTATTTTGATTATTACTTTCACCAGAAACTTGTACATTTGATCTGTTAATAGACATCTCTTGACATGACATGTTCACATTTTGCATTGAATTATTTACTGAATTTAATATCTGTACTTGACCATGAGAGGAATTATTTGTAACTGAACACATTTGATTCTGATTGTTTGTCACGGAAATTGTGTTCTGATTATTCTGCATTTGAGGTCGAATTACATTATGAGGTATTATGCTTATAGCCGGAGAGTTCATGTTACCAGCCACTTGGCAACTGCTTAATTTATGAATATTCATTTGATTGGACATACCGTCTGTATTATGTTTGTCACTTGGACCCATGTTTTGGAAACTTTTGTCGTTCTGAGCATGGGAGTGAGATGCCATTATTTCCTGAGAGAAATTCAAATGACCACCTTCAGTCTTGGTAAGTGCATTAATCTTGTTTAGCTTTAGTGTAGTATCAGGATCAAAGTTGCTAGTCATAGATGAAGGTGGATAAATATTTCCTGCTGTAATTTGAATGACATTATTTTGTGTCGAATGTCCTGATGAGTGATGACTAACATTTAGATTTGAATCAAATTGATGTGAATTTATACCAGTTACATTGTTTCCTGTATTAGGTACTGAAAGAAGACAATTCTGGTTCAGTTTTTCAGCATCGTTATTGTGCGAATGTTGTCTTCCAATAGCAACGTTACTTTGAATGTTTATCGATGAATTACTTGAAGTAGCTGTGTTCTTCATAGTAATATTATGCATGTCGATTTTATTGTCTGTCATACCAGTATTGGTGGTACTCATTTGTCGCCAAGGAGTAGGTGATTTTAAACTTTGTGTGACACTTATTGTCGGCATATTTGTGCAATTTGGATTTTCTTGTAAATTTCCACTTATTTCGATCACATGCGAGTTTTCAATTTTCAGGTTGCTATTTATCTTATTTGACGACGGCGCTACCGAACTCGATACTACAGGCTGTGATAGAGGTATAGACTGCATAGAGAATGAAGTTGATGCATTAGGTATGGACTGAGATATCGCCATTACCGGCTGTCCCGTGGATGAAATCAATGTCACATTAGGTGACATGGACACATTATTCGTTTTAGTTATATTGGCCCTTTGCAGATTTTGCACAGGATTAGACAGAGACATGCTATGAATCTGTGACGTAATTGGATTAAGATTTTGTCTTCCAGTTATAATAGTCCCAGGTTGTGATCCACCCATTGATACTGGATTCATCTGTATAAGTTTGGGTGTTTGTCGATTGATATTAGGTTGCTTATCGGGCAGAGGTTGCAGCGTCAAATTTGGTACAGTCGGTTTAACTGTTTTTAACGTTTGTGGCGTAGATTGTACGGTTTGCGCGGTAACAACATTAGCTGCCGATGAGACTGCTTGGGCAGTGACACCATCTCCTACATTGTTGACCACAACATATCCTGTAGGCACTTCAACAATTGGTTCTATCTTGCTAGCTTGGAATACTTGTGTTGTTGTTGCAGAAAAGCTGCTATTTTGTGCAAGAACCCCTTGCATTGCTGTAGATACAAATTGTTGTGAAGACATCACTGTATTCTGCACAATTGTCTCAAGCCCATAGTATACCGGTTGTGTTGTTGTAAGGTACATACATCCTGATGGATCAGTCACCATCTCCAATGTGGGAGTAGATCCCAGCAACACTTGGTCATTACAAAATTGTGGTAATATCGTTCCTTGAGGGAGTATTGTTGTACCTGGCGCTGAAGAAATTAGCGTATTGCCTTGTGATTGTAACGCATTGGGTATAATTGTAGTTTGACCATTCCCAATTCCACTTTGAGGTACTACCGTAGCACCTGTTTGTATTGTATTATTGGGAAGGAGTGTCGCTGTTTGAGATGTCAAATTCCCAGATGTGAGTCCTTGAATAGTTCCTTGAGGTATAATTGTTGTACCATTCTGGGTGTGTATGGCCTGCGGCAAAATAGTAGGGCCATTTGGTCCCTGAGAAAGAATTCCTTGTGCTTGTATTGTACCTTGAGGCAAAATTGTAGCACCCTGCTGAATAGTTTGTGGTAGTATTCCAACATTGCCTTGAGGTAACAAAACAGGTATACCACCGCTAGGCACAGCAACTAGTCCTCCAGACTCAGTTTGCTGAATTTGGAATGTCTGAGGCACAAGCCCACTTTGTGAGATAAACTGTGTAGGTGCAGCCTTGAAATCTCCTTGTGGTGCAATAGTTGCTATGTATTGCATATTTTGGTTTTGTTGTTGAGATAAAGCCTCTACATATGACATAATATTTTGGTTTGCTACTGGTTGCACAATAATAGAAGGTTGTCCTGTCTGATTATTTGTTTGTAACTGTATTACAGTATTGCCAGCTCCCAGCGGCGACTGATTAATAGTAGTAAATGTCTTCTCAAGCTTCGTCTGCTGTCGCTTTATAGTTGTCGGTTTTGGAAGTGGCCGACCTCTTCCTCGGTTTGTACTTTGGAAGATTGGCTTGGGTTGAACAGGCGTAGGCTGCTTTTTGGGCGACTTCTGTGGTGCACCCGGTATAATAATTTGTTGTTTAGTTTGTGCATTTGGCGACGATAATCTTTGTGTTGTCATAGCAGGCACTACAATTGTCGGGTTTCCTTGAAGTTGCGGTCGAATCATAGGTTGAATATTCTGAATTATTGAGGTATTGGGCATTCCTTGAATTGAATTGACTGGTAAAGTGATTGATGACGCACTTGCCATGTTGGGGAAGTTAGTAACTTGGTTTTTTCCTTGATACATTGGCGTAATATTGCCTGCTTGGTTTGAAGGTATCGTAAGAACCTGGTTGGAGTTAGATGATATTACTTGAATGCCACCAGTACCTGTCAGCAACTGTGCCATATCTGTGCCACTTTGGATTTGCTGAAGATTCGCAGTTCCATTGCCAGGTTTTACACAGATATTGTAGGGTAATATCCCTGGTTGCGTAATAATCTGTGGCGCCATTATTTTTTGACCAGGAGCAGAACTTGTTTTAGGCGGAGGTAACAACATTTGTGGAGTGACCACGATTTGCGGCGATGACAAAACTTGTTGATTGGCAGATACTTGAACATTAGTTGTTTTACTCTGATCAAAAATTACAGTCCCAGATTTCATTTGTTCTGTAATAGTCATTGTCATTTCATTAGTGGGACCTGGCGACGGTGTTTCTACAATTGTGCCATTAATTGTTATCTGTCTTGTGTTAATGGAAGTTCGCCTCGCAGAAATACCCTCAGCTTTTACGGTATTTTCAGTGCCACTTACTACACCTGCATGAATAATCATGGGTTGTGCAAAAGCACCTTGGAATGCATTTTGCAATGTTGTCAGTGTTCTATTTTCAGGAGATTTAGGATTTTCACTTTCACTCTCACTGGTAGACATCATATCACAGGAAGGAATATGTCTATCATAAGACTCCTTGTTTCTGTAGGTACATTGACACCTGTCACATCTTACTAGCTGCTCCATCTGCCCTGCGACAACCGAGCCATCGTCCAAGGGTCTCATCACAAATTCAGGCTGTCCACTTATTGAATTTCCAGCAATGGTTACTGTATAGGTACTTTCAGTTCCACTAGCTCTATACAAAAATTGGTTTGTTTGATTCCTTGATATATTATCATTGCCTGTATTATCTTCCGCACCATCAAGTTGCTGAATTGGACTAAAATCGTTATCATTTGGGCTTCCTGGCCGAGAGCTACAAGTGCTCTCAGATCCTGACCAATCTGCTGCTCCATCCAGTTGTGAAATTGGACTGCACTGTATTTTAGTGTAGAAATCGATTACATCTGGAAAATAGCCCTCAGTTTTAGTTTTATTTTCATTAGTGATTTCGTCTTTTTCTTTCGGCGACGTAGTACGATAATTTAGTCCTGATGTGTGTGGAACTTCATCATTAATATTGCTAGTACTAGATTCTGTCTTCGCTTTTTTATCAATTTGTATCCTTTCTCCTTCTTTAATTGTTTCTAATGAACTTTCTGCTAAAATTGATCTTTGAACAGGGCTCAATTTGCCAGTTATAGTCGAAGACTTAGTCATTTTGCATCTTTTTATTGTAGACGACAAAAAGTTGGTATCAAATTTGTTATTCCATGTTAAACTGCTTGATCTCTGTTGACCACGTCCTGTAGTTAATGTCTTGAAATTATGATTTTGTAATAACATTTCTGATTTGCTTCTCTTTAATTCCTTGCTGCCAGACTCTAAGCGAGCGTTAAGTAGATCATCAATAAAGTCTGAAGAACGTGAATCTGATTTATCATCTGATTGGCTAAGAGCTCCATAAAATTCATTATTCTTCAGATCCATTGCCACCAGATCTTCGTAAGACATTAATTTAGGGAATATGTCTTGCATTGATATACCATCTAAGAGATCATGGTTCAAATCTTCAAATATAGCATCTTTGACTTCAGGTGGTAGAAGGTCTGCTGTATTTTGAGGTTCTTCATCATCCTGCTGTTCTTGTTTGCAAACATTATCAAGTAAAAATTCTACAACTTGTTTCACTGCAAGATCTTCCAGTGTAACAGCATTGCCGAATTTTATTGGCGACTTATCATTCTTCAGCATAAGAACTGATTTTCCCGAGCCAGTCTCTAAACTCTCATGCCATGCTCCTATTTCAGCCATGACTCTATCAACAACTTGGATGTCCATGGAGTGGTCAACAGTTATATTCACACCGAAGTCAAATCCGGGTAAAGGTTCTGCCAATATTAATTTCGTCTTAATAGTATACCTCACAATCTTTAGAGGTTTTTTACACGACCAGAAGAGTCGACTGCACGAAAAATCTACTGGCATCAAGAAATCTTCAAAGTCAGATACAGACGGAACTATCTTTCCAAGGCTGTTGACAGTAAGTGAGCCCATCAGAAATTGCACTTTGTTGATTTCACTGTATCTTTTCTTCTTTTTATCCAATTCTACATAAACTGGTCTTGTGAGTTCAAAGTCTGCATCCTTTTGTAAGCATTTTTTTGGCACATCTTTGCCATGAGTAGGACAGAACACTCTCTTATCGTCCATAAAAGCGCAGCATACCTTTCTTGCGCAGGCATAATGGTAAGTCTCACTGCAATTTTTAGCACAGCAACCAACACTAGCACCTTTTGTTTCACAAACTGCACATTTAATCATCTTGCCTCGTGAGATTGCAGAATGTACATTTTGAAGAGAACCATCAATCTCTTCAAAAACTTCTGCAGACCAAAGAGCGCAATTGGCATGAATCCAGTCATTTTGTCCACAATACAATAGTCGACCTTCCATTGCTGGTGCTCCATCACCGACAGTCTTGCAAAGAATACAGATCCGTGAGTCGACCATAGGGTAAAATTCTAGCAATTCTTCTTCTTCTTTTTGTCCTTCTGATTCTAGCTTTGGTACAATTTGATCCAATGGTCTCTCAACAGAGTGCAGTGTGGTCTTAACTCTTTTTGTATCAGACATTTCATGATCTTTTAGAGATTCTGCATCATCCTGTTCACCCTCCACTTCCAGATTAGGTTGTAGGCAATTATTTTCACAGTCAAACCATGGGAATGTTTCAGAGAATAATTCTTTGTATATTGTTTTAAGATCGATGTTAGATGTTCTATCAATGACTGCTTTCATATCATGATTAAAATCTTTTAAGGAAACATAGTCATCCATATTAACTCGTTTCTTTACATCTAATAGAGTTGGAGATATTATCCTACTCATGTCATCAAGGGCATCATCAATGGGTGTATCTGGATGCCTTATAACTGCAGGACTTAGATCTTGTTCACTGCGGCCATGTACAAAAGTCTTTGCTGGCTCATCATCATCTGATATAGGTTCATATTTATCGTCATGAAGTGTTGGCAACATTGTAGTTGCTTTTTCTGCCTTATTCTGTGGTTGATAGTTCTCATGAACCTCTACTAATGGGGTATCAAATTCAGTTTTAGTACTGTAGAGACTTGTGGAAAAACAAATCTCTTTGTTTTGCATAAGTGGCTCCTGCAGATTAACAACCTTGTGTGACGGATGTGGAATCTCTTCTTTTTCCATTTCCACATCTGTAAGTAGGGATGAACAATGCCATACTTGAGACATATTTGGATTCTCAAATTTGTTTTGAACGAAGTTAGTGTTTCGTCGTCCTCGTGCAGTATTTCGATAGACTTTTGTCTCTGATGTGTTTTTCATCGATTCATCTCCGCCATCAAAGTGAAGTTTTCGAATCGCTTGAGGCGACATCAGTCTATACGGCTTGTTTGGTACTGGAGTATTCTTATGTGGCGTGAGTTTTAATAAAGCACATGCCTTTTTATTTTTAGCCAGTAATTTCAGAAGATGCAAGAGTCTTCCTTTGAGATGTTCAGTTAACATCTTTCTCCAGGGTGGATCATGAGGCATACATTTACAGCAGATATACTCAATCGACGGTGGCAACGCCGATAGTAATTGGTAGCCTTCCCCAGATAAACCTTCACAACTTGCGTGTACCCATCTGCCACACCAGCCGCATTCCATCATCTGAAATAATATAGGTGAAAACAATTAGTACTAAGTTTCAGTTAAATAGCATTAGATACAACAAATTTCTTAGCTGCGTGTGTGAACACTCTATTATAAGTTAAATGATTACCTTGCTATCAAAATCATTGTCCCTGTAGCAAGCTTGACATAGTGGACAATAATTTCCTTTTTGGCGTAACTTGAAACACGGCCTGCAGAACGGCAGGCTGCCGACGAACTTGTTCACGCGAGGATCATCACAGCTCTTGCATTTTAAACAGGCGCTACATATCTGTGAATAGAGAATAAATAATTGTTCAATTATTTGAAACTATATGAACTGCACAGATAGAGTGCTACACTATCGTCCTTCAAAACAATCAACAAAACAATAATTAAACAATATTAATAATAACGTTAATGAATCCTTGCCATCCATCCATCCATCCATTTGCATCTCATCTCAATGTACAAATCGAATGGTGCAGTGTAAAAAATATTACATTTGAAAACTGTTTTCATGTTTATTGTGTATGCTAGGACATTTTATTAGAAGTGATATTTTATTAAACTGTATATACAGAATGGAAATAAATCACTTTCTTTGTTAACAATAAAGTCAATCTACAAGTCAATCGCGCGGTTTTATATATTAGCAAGGTGGCATACTTGAGGGCAGTCGCTGCAACTCTAACATTAGCGAGGTGGCATATCTGCGTCTGGTTGCTGCGATTCTTACATTATCGAGGTGGCATACCTGAGGCCAGTCACTACGACTCTATCATTAGCGAGGTGGCATACCTGCAGCCAATCGCTGCGATTTCTTACTATATTGAGGTGGCATACCTGCGGCCAGTCGCTGCGGTGGTCGGGCG
>DWTF01000568.1:0-11348 GCA_018250225.1 Udranomia kikkawai
GGTAGTTTACAAGGTGCGGAACGTATGTACCTTAAATACTGTATTTAAGATATCTTTCACATAAAATATTGCAAATGAGAATGACATTATGATGATAGAAATAAATATATACCAGTAGCAAGTAGTAGATGCTTAGAAGAGTAGCACCTGTGTGGTCCTATAATCATAAAAACGGAACTTCGTGCAGTAACTCTATATTGCTTCCTGACTAGGGCACGTTGAGCTTCTAATAAATGCAGTAGAACTAATTTTACTCGAGCATTTTACATTAATAAAGTTACAGTTAGAGATTTTAGAACTATCGTTGAAGGGTCGTGGCGGGAATACTTCCATACTTAAATCTAAGAAAGACTTAAGTGGGTGGCACTTTTTTTGGCTATTTGTGTTTGATATTGGGTGTTTGTTGTATTTGACTGATGCAGACACTTTATTAATATATTTGTTGATCTAAACTTTATAATACCAAAGTTCAGAAAGGTACAATATGCGGACTTAATGCTATAAGGATTCTATCAGTCAAACTTAGGGACGAGAGGAACTCTATGTATGAAATAGGCAAATAAGACGATATATACATATTATCCACACATGTTGTTGGCCAAAATATGTTATTCGCAAACATTAATAACTATGTGAAGTGGCACCCTTAAACGCAAACCGCACTTTTCACCGTACTGTCACATTTCCTCTGACAAACCGATTTCCGTTCTATTTGGGAATGGTTGTATCGTCCACGGGTAAGCCTTTTGTATAAAATCGATGAATAAACTGATGACCACACCAGAGACATTTGATAGTTACATAGTACATAATGTTTATTTCATAGATTTGTAACATATTATGAAATTTATTAGACATGAAAAGAAGTGTGGCATTTCCATGTCTTCATACTTCATTATAAAAGTAGCTTCTAGATGATTTGTCTGAGTTACTGAACTACTTTTTCCCCCTCTGCATTGTCTCAAGTTTAGCTTGAAATTGTACAACTGGCAGTTAGATTACATCTGCAAAAAAGTACGAATAAAGAAAAGATATTTTTTAAAAATAGAACAGTTGATTCAACGATCAAACGGTCGGGCTAAGGTGTATTTCAGACAATGCGATCGAAACACGCACTCGTTGCGAATATTCTATTGCTATTTAAATATAACATAATTAACACAACGTGACATACGTTTCACGTTTGAAAATGCAGCATAGATAAGTAATTAGTGAAGTTACGTTATGTACTGTGAAAAATTATTAATTGCCGACATTTCTATAGATATAATTTAACTGAAAAGCAATCACTAATTTTGAGCATAACTTAAGACTCGTGTAAAACAAGAAGCAAAAAAGTCAAAGAAACAAGTAAAGACTAGAGACATTATGGGGAGAGGAATATATGTCACCATAAACATCATAGTACATTAGGTACTGTGCGTGTACTATGACTTGCACTTCTTGACGTTTACAACGGAAAGTCGCAAAACTCGATTCTACTTCATAACACTTCACAGCACAGTCACTCCGAGTCTTGTCTCCTTTATCGGCGCAGTCTCCGAGTCTTGCGACTAATCCGTGCATCCGTTCGGGGCCTAATAGAGACCGCCAATCGCTAGCACGTCGGATCGCGGCATTCGAGACGAGATTTCTAATCGACGGGCGTCACGCGCCGCGTCCCCGGCCGGAACGAATCGCCCGCAGATAAGCATCGACATCGGACAACACTAGGGCTGCCCAATTTGACTGTTACCGCGATTTATATCGACAGATATGCCGGAAATGTATGCTTTTGGTCAGTGAAAGGGTTTGAGTCAAGTAAGGAATGCGTTCTGCAATAGGCGTGCAAACAAAGTTATCTCGAATAGCAGCAGTTGAGCTAGGCCAAGTATTCTATGCGTAACGCAAACAAAAATGTGTATGTTGTTTATGATATCAAGTAAATACTATTTTTTACTATTACCAAAACAAAATAAAGTAATTTAATAAGCAACATGAATGGCTGCTGTATTGACGCAACACAAGTTTATTTGGGTTTCCATCAAATGGTGCTTAGTATATGTAATACATTATTAGTACATTAACGCATTATGTACACAACATTGAGAATCAAAGATGGTGGATGATGGATGGTGAGTAGAAAAGAATTAAAGAGCTGAATTAATCATGAAGTTGAGAATTAGAGCAGTTTGTTTCTATGACTCAAATTCTACGGTATAACTCGGTCGTTCGACTTGATTCCGAACACGTAACAACCCTGAGCAACGTAATACGCGGACGGATAAAAAATCGATCACCGGCCGCGACAAATCGAGCTATGCAAGCGATGACTAGTCGATCCACTGTCTTTGTGCTAGGACTGCTCACTCGTCGGCCGCCAGTAGTGCCGATAGCCTGCGACCATTGTACCGATCGAGTAAATAACGGAGAAAAGGCCCCACAGATGGTAGTAAACACAGATGGATGGTTATGGTAGTAAAGCTAAGTTTTTTTATGCAATTGACGGGTGTGTGGTTGATTTGTTTGATTTTTCGTAACCGATACAGGAAGGAAAGATAGGAGCAAAGAACAATTAATTCAAAATAATTGTTTTGTTAAGTTTTGTTGTCGTTTTTGAATTCAAACTAGGATTAAATTCGGATGAAAATTTAGACAGTTTTTAACTACTGATCCTGTTAAATGAATTGGTATTATGTACCATTATAATCTAGTCTACCGTATATTGGCTGGTTGTGATCAAAAACAACTTTTGTATTTCCGACAAAAATTGAATAAAAAGCGATGCTAAAAGTAGTAGGTATCATCAATAAAACACGTTCATTTCGAACGCAGTTTTCTGACACATTAAAAAATCGTGATACATTAATGAACGTATTAAAGTTCACGTGAGCACGAATAAAGTCCATAAGCGCTGTGGTGAGGCGCGCACAAAATACAATAATTTCTTGAGCAGATGGCCTGCCAGATAGCTATTGAAGGTGGGAACAGTCGAAGAGGCGGAGCTCGCACCGAGTGGCTGCAGAGATAGCTCCGTTCTCGTAACCTTTCAACGAGACAAATGTACCGCCACGTTACGCCGGTAATGCCTTCGACGGCCGCGCCGATGATAAATGCCGACAAAAACACCAATTAGAACAATACAATTGAATAAAACCGAGAGAAGACTGTTTCGGAGCATTAAATAACCATTAGCATCTAAAAGCTTAATTAATCCAACAGAGATTTGGATCCGACTTTTCAAATTCCTAATCTCCAGTTTCGTGTGTTAGCATAGTTGGTTGGAATATGACGAATCTGGACTGTTCTCTAAACTCGGAGCATGAAATTGTGTGCACGAGGCGTATCGGCAATTTGCGTCAGTTTTTTTTATCACAGTCACGACAGGCCGGATTCCTTGTGGCGCGGCCAATCGCCGGCTAGAGACGGTGTAATTGGGAGAAACTACTCGGCCACCACAAATGCTTGAGATTTAGCGTCCGCGACCACTGCACGGAGATCCCTGAAAAGACATCTCCGTCGCCACCTTGTTCCCTGCTTTAAACTATTAAGAGGGACGGTCGAGGTCCCATTAGACTGGTTGCTCCATAATGACACGGCCGTTCGTCGGTCTGTAGCAATACGTCTAACTGTTTCGGCCCTTTTGTCTGGGTGATGATTGTTTGAGCGATGGGTTATCATTTCCCTGCCGTATTGTTTGGGCACTTTCGCAGGTAACAATACGCTGCTTTTTCTGCATCCCACACTGTATGGCCGGTTGTCGAATGTTATTGCGAATGGACTTCGTTTTATAAAATGTATTGTATTGTAAATATTAACATTTCGTTGTTGTTTTAAAAAATTGTATTATTTATTAATTTTGACTATTTTTACTTAAAATACATGCACAAAATAGTATTGCATTATCATCGACGATTCAATGCTAGATTTACATATAGATTTATATAGCTTAAACGGTAAGCGTTTAAGCGTCTATATAATGCCTTTAATATTAATATTTTCTAAATATCACGAATAAACAGAATTGCCGACAGTTGTGCCATCTAAAAATTAAGTTACAATTTAAAGAAGTTTCATACTACAAGCGGCGTGAATAGATAATATTAATGTCTTTGAAAACCAAAAGTTTCGTGTATATAAAGCCGCTTATAAGTATAAGTTGGTCGATTTCTTTCTACAGTAGAAAATGTCATTCCACATCCTCATTGAAATCGCGTCTGGAGAAACTTGGCATCCATTAGGTTCATAAGCTATTTACCGAGGCCATTGAAAGCTTTGGAGAGGTGTAAATATATTATTCACTATATAATATACGTTAGATGTGTATTGAGTCCACGGCGAGCATTCGTGAAGCATCTCTACTAGTGTTACCATGTGAGAAGATTTAGTGGGATAAATACAGATTGTATAATCACAAGTAGCAATACATTACCTTAAATACAGTTGTTAATTCTTGACAAAATGAGCAACTGAAAACATTATTAAACTACACTCTTTCATTAATTCTATATCTATATTCTTAATAATGTGTAACAATAAAACACCGTGAAGTGAAAATAAAAACTTAATTTTATATGCTTATTTACAACATCCCGTACGTGTATTGATAACTTTGATGTAATAAAAATTGATAATAATCGATTAGCTTAGACAGAGCTAATAAAACTTGCGATTATTGAATCTTCATTATACTACATATTAACATTTAAATAAATAACATAGTCAGGTTTCTAAGTTACTTAATAGTGAAGTGAAGTGGCGCGGTAGAGTACTCGTAGGTATGTGTAGCAGTTGTAGAAAGAGATCTGAAAATAAAACAATCAATATTTGGTAGGCTATATTGCCCTTTCACAGTAACATACCCAGTCCATAAAAAAACGTTAAATTTTTTTCATTTCATTCACGTAATTCATCTTCATTAACCAATTCATGCGTCATTAACCAAATGCACTTGTCCGTCGCAAACCCAACGTGTGGCCACCCCATCCAGTACATTTGACATTCACCGATGATGGCTATTAAGGAGTTTAAAGGCTCGGTCGATAGTGATTTAGTGGCGAGATGGTCGTTATTACGCTTTTATCGGCTCGCTCTACTGCGGACTCCGCTAATGTGTTCGAGTACGTTTTATTTTGTCGTATGTAGTAGCTCGCTTGTCTTTTCCACTTAAAGATTTTTATTTATTTTTATTTTTTATTAATTTAATCGTATTGAACCACCGAAAATTGTGGTTATAAAGAGCGAACTGAATGCCTAACGGCATTATCCACATTGTCCAGTTATTTAAACACACCAATTAACTAAAAATGATAAAGAAATAAGAATAAGAGGAAATAACTAAATAATAAGATACATATGAGGTTTTTATGATTTTGAGGTAGCAAACGAAACTGATGGTAAGTTGTCACTGCCGCTCATGAAAATCTGTAGTCAACCTAAGACAGGATAGAAGTTCCTTCTTAGGTCAACTACAAATGCGTTGCTACTCCTGAGGACTAAGTTGGAACGCCTTGGTTAAGTATGTCTTCCTGACTACACTCTTTAAACTAGCACGTTTGCTAGCTTAGCTGTGTTCTGCCATTATAAGGCAGAAATAGATAAGATAGAAATATATAACATAAATGTAATTTAACCTTTCTAAACCTCAGAAAGGCACAGTATTTTAACGGAACTTTGTGCGTATTATATTACTACGCAACTGCACATTATTATCAAACAGCATACCGAATTAAATTTAACTAATTGTTTTGGTTACATGATTTATGTAACCAAGTATCTCGACAATTTATATCGAACCAATAAATATTAACATGCCTGTACTTACAGGAGACATTCATTCTAGTATTTACAGTAATGATTAATAACCGTTATAAACTTATTATATCCCTGTTACATTTCTTGGTATTTCCAATAATATCCTGCATTGTAATGGAAATTCTAATCAAATAAATGTTCTAATCGTGCCAAAATCAACTGATATCGCGATGTATTAATATCCAAATGGTCATAAAATTAATTGCTAATATAATTTAAATGCATACCACTGTTAGTCCAGTCCAAATATGATCCATTTTATCGTTTCTACGGAACAGCTGTTCTTGTTTATTTATTTATTAAGTAATATGCGCTTTGCGTTCTTAGAGTGATGATGGTGTAAATAAATAAAAAAATGTAAGTAAAATTAATCATGTATATTTTCTTTATGTAATGTCTAAGCTACGGCTAAGATTAAGCTTATAAAGGGTTGTTTCGACATCATTTAAATTTTAGATTTTTAGCGACAATATTGATATTGAGTCCTAGATTTAATTTCATAAGTCATGTATTTCAGACCATCGATTTTATTATTACCGTCCTTTTCGGCGGTCATAAAACATTGCTTCTATCTATAAATCGGTTTCACAGACTATATTAAAAAAAACCAACCTTAAAATAGATACTATTCGATAAATGAATCCGCCCTGCGGTCAACCTTGACTATGACCGGACGGAAACTGCTCTCACGCTGTTATACAATACCTTACGCTCCGAACAGGTTTCGTTTTACTCGATACGCGGCACAAACTTTTATAATCTGTTGTTACTGGTGTTGTGCGATGCACCTGTAGATACCATAGATCATACGCGGGGCATAGAGTTTTTGTTTGGTAGTTTTTTTAGGTTATAAAGAGAATATCTGTGAGTAAATATTATCTGTACGCATTGATTTTGTGCTACGAACTACGAAGTTAGTAGCCAATTTTGGTTCTTGATATTTAAAAACTCTGTGAGACTATTACCACATGTGTGTGTCTCAGGCAAATATTATTTCCATCTTATTAAAGAAGTATTCATAATTTAAAAATTTCATTATATCGTAGGGTTCTTTAGACCTATAAAAAATTAACTTTATGGTATACAAACTACTAACCAATATAAACAACGGTCGAAACTGCGAGAGGAAGTCAGATGGACCCTGTTTCGTAAATTTCATTTAATCGGGTTATAAATAATAAATTTGGTTATACTTTTACACTTAATGTCAAACGGTAGCAGTAAGTTTATTACAAGTATGGTTATAAACACGTTACATTCTGTAACCGCGAAGATACAACACTGAAATGGGTAATTTGTTACAGGGATTGCGTAAAACCTTATTTATAATCTATTTTCTAAATATTCATTATCTCTATAAATTGTTTGCTTTATAGGCATAATGAATATCCGGGAAAAGATAAACTTTGTAGTTTCGAATTGGATTTTCGTCTATAGCTCTATCTTACTGATATTTAACATAAGACGCGAAAGGATTTTAATAATTTATCAGTTGTAAATAGTTAAATTAAAGGTATTAAGTATTTGGAAATCCGTCGTACGCCGTGTTTCAAAGTCATTTTCATGGCTTATTCCACCATATATTTGATTAAACATTCAAAGAAAATTAAATTAGCTACAAAGTAACGTTCTCGTGCAAAGCAGACCGTAATACCATACCAAAAACAAATTGGAAGGGTTTATTACGAATGCATATTCAATGGGAATTATTCACCGTCACAATTCTACAAAAGGAAATTATAGCCATGTATATCTATGGGAAGGCTCAATTATAATGGAATCATGCACCGTCATTCAATCCATCGGTGTACCGTTAGCGAAATGACAGACCGGTAGACGCATGATTCCCACGTCTGTACATACTTTGTAGACAAAAAATACATAATGCACTGGCAATACATAATTTTATTTAATGTATTAGAATAAGATAAGAGGTTATTAAATGATTGGAAAATGTCGCGGTCTCTTATAGAACCGTTTGTTATAATATTAGAAATTAATAAATTGTAGTTTAACATTTTAAAACTCTTTGGGGAGTTTAGTATGTGTCAAATGGTTTGCACTTGTATGTCTGTCTGTATGTATGTTTGTTTGCGTATTCGTATTTATAAAGCGATAGAATCGCATCGAGCGAGAGCCGGATGCCATTTTCTTACTATAATAAAAGTTATCACAACAAATGATATCTGTATTATTTGCCGTGATTGTGAGCGGAGAAGAGCCGAGCTACGTTGAATAGGCAATTATCCTCGACTTGGATATTACTAAGAAATTTATTGTCTCCGCATTACGGTATGTGTCTCACTGATTGTGCTTTAGCGAGCTTAACGCCAATTACCGATATGTATCTCACTTGGAAGGCAAAGTATCTATCTATAGACTTATCGTTCAAAGGTTCATTCAACGACTCATCACAAAGGGCGAATTTAGTGGTTAACCTAACGGCATTACTTACCAGTCAACCCAGATCTGGTAGTCATTAAATTATTCCTAAATTTTAAATGTAAACATACACCAGTGCAGAAAAAGTCACAATATTTATCATTATCATCAAACACAGACAAAATACCAGTCTCAATAAAGGCTAAGTGATATTCAGCTTGGATCCTTAAGTTTATATTATTTTAAGATATGTTTTATTAATAAGTAGTAAAATGAATCTTTTTCCTCGCTTCAAATCCGCAATGTCGTTTCATACGACGCTCGTTGAGCATGAAGCGAAACCCTTACGGCCGCAATCACGAACGTAATTATTGGCTAACAAAGCTAGACGAGCCACTTTTGTGGCGTTCTCAAAATATTTCCACGCAATTAAATATTCATTACACGCGAGTGCCCGCGGACGCGGACATTTTCTGTCATTAAGGACGCACGAAATCTACTTTTTGGGCGTCACACGCGCGTGTTTCAGCGATCCGGCTTTAGGCTAAGAAACGATTTAGTACCAACAACGCGGCCCAAATAGAGAAGTCCATTACCATATTACCATTAGCGGTACCATCGAATGACAGAAATGAAATATTTAACAGGCGAATGCGTATGCATAGTACTCGTAGAGTAAAATAGGTTAGTTGGTGATTTATTTCGCGTTTAACTGTTGAAAGGTTTAGCCGGTGTTGTTATTGCTCTAGATCGTCTAGGTATTGTCATTGTTAATTATCACTTTCTGGAAATCAATAATTTAAATCGGCATGGTCAGTCCGTTTATTTGAAGATGTCAATCTACTTTAAACCATCACTTTTTTCCTACTTTCCCACTTTTTACTGTCACATTATTAACGTCAACATTTTTTTAATCTTGGGGAAGTTGTGTACAAATAGATATTGATTAAAAATATCAATACAATACAGACGCAAAACTGAAATTACCATACAGAATACAATCTGACTTTCCCATTTTAATGTTAGTGAAGTAAGGCTGCGGGTAGCACTTTCCCACGTCTGACCTGGGCTATGACGCCAACTCTATGCTAATTGACCCTCACAATAGATGTTACCCGTCCGTCTTAGCTCATAATTGCCTTAATAAGCACCATATAATCATAATCAAACAGAATTACAAGCGGATTGAAACCGAGTTTTTATCGAGCCTTTGTGCGCGGGAGCGGCGTTGGATGATTGCCAATCAACTTTTGTATATTGCCCGACGTTACGTGGATTGCGATACAATAGATGTCTAATTGTTTCTGATATGTGTGGTGTGAAATGAATGACAGATAATACATGAGAAATTCAAATTGGAGTACGATCGGATCCGCGCTGCTTGGTTTTGCGTTTACAAAAACGCGTTGGCGCGTAAAAAAGTTGTAAGCCGGAAGTCAATAAAACCAATTTGTTAAACTTACAACCTGTAGGATAATGAAAATGTTATGAATATGATAAATCTTGTTATAAGTTGTTATTTCTTTTATTTCACTGATATAGTTAATAAAAATGATAAATGAAGTAAGTTGCATGGAATATAATCTCGTTTGGACACAATTATTGCGGATTTAATTTAAAGGTTAGGTATGACAGGGAGTTTATAGATATTGATAGGTCAAAAAATAATTTGAGTAGTAATTTGAAGGTGCAATTTTTTTTAGAAAACAACAGGTACTTTCAAATTGTACCTTCGTCGAAATCGTGACTTTATGGCGCTGATTTCAGTGTCTTCTTGTCGTTGTCGTCTCTTAATGTTTTATTTTGCTATGTAGCCGTCTAAGTCTTGCAGATCAAATGTTGCAAATGTCGCTTGATGAAGAGCGGTGAACGACCCCCCCTCTTCCCCTCCTAATTATCTCCCCACGGACTCATGCGCATTAGCTGCGGTTTTAGTAAACATAATGCAAAAACTCTTCGCCGCAATGTCAGCGGCTCGGCAGAAAATGGTTTTTGTACCGTTTAGTAGTAATGTTCGAGTCGTAAGAGCTGGAAAAAGCTGTCGCGAATTTAGTTCACCACCTACTTTACTTACCTAACCTACTTCGTATTCCTAGTATAATCTAAGAACTACAGGTTTCGGCAAGCCTTACAAAGCTATTGCAATATGTTGTCAACTTTTTTAACGTATTCTCCAGATGTGCTGTAAAATACGGCATGCGATGTTAAAAAAGTTGTTTATCTACTTTCTCAAGTCACGAGTTTAGCAAATCATTCTATATTTATAAAAAATAAATGTAACATTTTAAGGATACCAAACTTCTTTTTAAATCTTAAGTTTAAATAACAAAAAAAAAATGCAGGGAAGCTGAGGAAGGCTGAGGGAGATTTTTATTATCACCCGAAGAATATGTTCGGTGCCTACATTGTATTAATATTTCGTTGGAACTCACTTGTTAAACACTACACACCTAAACACACCTGAGCTGTTCTGTTCCCATGACACCTGTGTTATCCGTGAGAAAGATTTCTATCCTCGCCATTCTTTTTTAAGAAAAAACAAACGCGTTCGGAAGCTCAGCGGAAGGTCACACGAGAAAATGCACTTTTAAAAATAAAAAAATGGCGCGAATTTCATTCGCTGCGACGTTCCATTGCCGCCATTTTTAATCATTTTGTTTTTTAACGCGTAAAAAAGTAGCGTTATTTATTATGCCGATGCATAAATGTGGCTATTATTGTTGTTTTAATTGAATACTTACGTTAATGTTTTACAAAAAATCTCGTTAACCATTTTCGCGCTTAATTAAAGAGAAAGCTCTGACCAATAATAATCGAAGATTGGAATGAAGTGTCGATAAGCTAATTTGATTAGAGATTTGATTATTTGATACTGGACAACGTTGATAAGTAATTAGTCGTGTAACATTGTGTAGAAAAAGAAATAAATGTTATCAGACCGTGGGAAATTCTGTTCATATAAATAAAAATAATGACAGTCAGGTGCCGTTCATATCATTAAACTTAAGTTTTTATTATTGCATTAAATTTAGATTTCTATATATTAATATGCTTTCTAAATAAATTCTTTCATGGAGTACAACACTCTTTACAACGAATAAAAATTGGAAATAACATAAAATTTTATATTTTGTTACATTTCAAAGCACGTTTCAATTTGCGTTTTAATAAAT